>JANVCC010000011.1:5777786-6067335 GCA_025345505.1 Todiramphus chloris collaris
TCCTTTCCTTTCCTCTTTCCAAACAAATATGGCAGTGACTATATTGCACTGGGATACTGACCTCCATAAATTTCTGTCATCAAAAGATGCACTTCAGTTTATGTTGCATTTGTGTTCTCAGTTTTCAGTGTATGACCTCCTGCCATTATGATAATAGATGTGTAAGAAACTTGATATTTTGGTCGTTTGCCAGCTGGGTCCTTTGCAATCTCAGGAGGAAAAGAAGTCAGTTTAAGATATCAGGATAATGTACACTAATTGGATATTTCTGGTAAAAGTAGTCAAAAATGATATATAGTTGATGTCCAAATTGCTATCCTTTGATTTCAGACTTAGTCAGACACTGAGATAAATAGGTCAGATGGCAGTTTTCAGTGACCCTTGTACAGCTTTCTGCCAGCTGAACATCAATTTATACCAACTTAGGATGTGCAGGTAATTTTTCTAAATACATAGGGACAAAACTATGTGGTGCTTAAGGTGGCAACCTGGGATGAATTCAGTGGCAGGTATAATGGATGAGAACTCTTATAGTATGTATCTGGACACTCAAATTATGCCTCCCAGGATTCTGAGAAAGGTTTAGTGAAACATTTCTTGGTCTATTTTGGATGCACATAACTAATACTTGATGCTTCTTTTTGTAACACCAAAAAGAAGAAATGAAGCCAGTCAATCACTGTTTAATTAATTGTGTCATT
Source organism: Todiramphus chloris collaris (assembly GCA_025345505.1). Taxonomy (NCBI): domain Eukaryota; kingdom Metazoa; phylum Chordata; class Aves; order Coraciiformes; family Alcedinidae; genus Todiramphus; species Todiramphus chloris. Next base: position 5,778,488 of record JANVCC010000011.1, read on the forward strand.
TATTCATGCAAAGATGAACAAAAACTCTGATACCTCTTCAATACTGAGTGGCACACAGTAGGAGGGATGTGCTGTTTGCTCCTTAACAAGTCCATATGGTGGTAGGAGATCCAGTGTCCCTACTATGCAAACAGCACTGAATCTTTAAAAGCATGTTAAACAACATCTGCCAGTGATAAAATAAGTAAAGCAGAAGGCTCATTACTTGATAGCTTTCACCTAAAAGCCTTAAAAAAGGAGGCTGAAATGATCTGTTGGAATATTTTTTTAAATTCTGGAGTGATGTTATTATTTTTATGTTGGTTTTTTCCAAATAACACTGCAGAACTGGTTAGCTATATGTCAGCCCTGGTAAAAAATATTGGAAAGATTAATGAGGATTTATCTAAGAAAGAGAGCATAAGAATATATTAAAGTTAGGGATAAATCAGTATTAGACAGCATAGATGAACTGCATTTCAGAATGTGGATTTGTTTGATAGATAGTCATAGTTGTGGTTTAGGCTTTTTTAAGACATTCAGTTTAATTTTACATTGTATCTAATATAAATAAATTTATACACTTTATCAAAATAATATTCCTAAACATCCCAAAGTAGTAGTAGATGATAAATGACCCTTATACAGAAATTTTGAGGGATAGTCTTCCACAATTTAAAACTGGGAATGGGCTACATATTTCAATATTTTCACAAATCATTTGGAAGGCAGCATGAATTCTTAGATGGTAAAATTCACAGATGATACAAAGATTGAAAAGTAGGAAAAAGGAGGACACAGACAGAGCAATCCAGTTACAATCTAGCCCGGTAAACAGAAACCACTCAAACAAAATTATTATTACCTAGAAGTATTACACAGCCAGAGGAAGCAATGCCAGTCCTACATACACAGAGGACACCCCTACAGTGGAAATAAGCAACACTAAAAATGTTCCAGAGGAAAGAATAGACAACTCAGTGGGACTTGTACTATGAACTTCAAATGTTAAAAAAAAAGGTCAGAAGTTAAGTATAAGGATGTGGTTTATTTGCATGTGCAACATGAGTTTATGGAAATATCATTACAAGTTTTGAAGTCTATATTTTAAAATATATTAAATATATATAAATATTAAATATATATAAAGAGAGATAAAAGAGACTAGAGTAGAGAAGACATCTTCTAGAGAGAGACATGACAATGCATTCCTGCAGGGAGATTGGGAATAAGATGATTCTTCAGAGTAGTAGAGAAAAGCAGAATACATACCAGGTTGAAAATGTTAGGGAGGTGTTTTTAGCAGTGAGAATCTAGGAGATACTATAAAAGGAAATGGTAGATCTCAGTCTTCTTATGTTTTACAGGTTAGATGCTTTTCTGAAATAGATACACTGAAGTTTAAGACAAGTTACTGTCAGTGTTTTATGCTCTGCAGTACGTTAGGCTAACCACAATGATCTAATGATACTTTATGCCTTGAACACCAAATCTTTTAGGTGCCTGTTCTGTGCTCCATCAGATTCAGCAAAAAACTTCTTTAACACAGGAATGTAGGATTAGATGATACAGTTGAGGGACATTCAACTCATATCACTAATGCAGTTTATTGCCTTGTTTCCCAGCCACCAGTTCAAAAGAAGAAATGTGGAGCTATATTACTTGCTCTAATGAGAGCTGTTACTTCCTTTTTATTTCCTTCCCATGGATGAACGGAGGCTAGGACTGCTTTTCTGATTTTACGTTTTCCTTGTACTGAGATTTGTGGCTTGTCTTTTAATGCAAACATGAATCAAACTGTATTTAGAATCTAGAAGGCAGGATGCATACAGCAGATGGCCACTTATCTGAAGAGACTTCTTACAAAAAAATGACATTTCTACTCTTTGTCATCCACTATTCTGTTATTAGTGTCCCATGGAAAAAAGTCAAAATATGTTATGAGGTCCTTAGGCTCACTTTGTTGTTCTTTTCACAGAATCACAGAACGTTAGGGGTTGGGAGGGACCTTTGAAGATCATTGAGTCCAACTCCCCTGCCAAAGCAGGACAAAACTAGAGAAGATTATGCAGAAATGCATCCAGACAGGGCTTAAAAGTCGCCAGAGAAAAAGATTCCACAACCTCTCTGGGGAGTCTATTCCAATGCTCTACAACTCTTATCATAAAGAAGTTCTTCCTCATGTTGAGGTTGAACTTGCCGTACTCTAGTTTGAATCCATTGCCCCTCATCCTATCACAAGGCACAAGTGAAAAGAGGTTGTCCCTGCCTTCTTGATGCCCAGTCCTTATATATTTATAGACATTAATTAGATCCCCTCTCAGTCTTCTCCTCTTCAGACTAAAAAGCTCCAGGTATCTCAGCCTTTCCTTGTAAGGCAGGTGTTCCAGCCCCTTAATCACCCTTGTAGCCTTCTGTTGGACTCTCTCAAGTAGATCTCTGTCCCCCTTGAATTGGGGAGCCCGGATCTGGACGCAATACTCCAGGTGAGGTCTCACTAGGGCCGAGTAGAGGGGGAGAAGAACCTCCGTTGATCTTCTGGACATACTTTTCTTAATGCACCCCAGGATATCATTGGCCTTCTTGGCCACAAGGGCACATTGTCGCCTTTTGTTGGAGATATGTCTTTTTTACTATTATTCTTTTTCTATTTTTAATTCCATAATAAAGCAAATCATATAAAAAGCTCAATACAGCCATCTCCTGGCCTACATACATGGAGGATGAAGGATGATCCTTTCAAGATCATTGATTTCTGAATTTATCTTCCTTCATTGTTTTGTAATCTGGAGAAGCTAAATTTTGATTAAAGCAACAAGGTGTGGTTGAGAGTGTTTGATGTTGTTTCAGTGCTGTGTGACTGTCTACCATCTACATCTCAGTAACATTTTGTATCATTGGTTGAAGATTGGGTTGTCTTTAAAATGAGATTCTAGGTATGTTGTTTCAGTTCCTAGCATTGCTACCAGTCTCTTGAGTCATTCTCAGCAGCTTGCTTCATTCTCTTTGCTTCTGTTTTCCTATCTGTAAAAGAGAGATAACATTTTCCTTTGAAAAGTTCTTTGAGAACCATCGGACTGCCTGAAGAGTCTTCAGAATTTTTCTGTCTGTTTTACATATAACTAATTCATTATTGCACAAATATTACACATATGCTTAGAATGGTGAATTATATATTCTCATACAATAACACTCTAGAACATTTAGGGGTAAGAAGAAAATGAGACCACCTAGTCTACAAGTCTATAGGTGCACTGATCAATCCCTAGAGAAAACATAATTAAAATTAGCTTTGTATTGTCCCCCCACTACACCCCATTATAGCATTTCTTTTCTAGGTCCCTGCTTTGACTTGTGCCTAAAATACTATACCTTCACTTATTCTCATCCTACTTTCCCTGTATCATTCACTGGGAGAAAGAGACTCTCCTCTCCAGTTAGGCAAGGATGGAAGGGTTCATTGTCCAATTGTGAAATCCTAAAAAAACCCCAAACATTTTCATGCTTTTTGTTCAATTCACCAGCAAAGTCTTTCTTTGCTTTAACATCTAAACAAAAATAAATAAATGTCTAAGACTTTGATGAAATCCTGATTAGAATTGTTGAGCAATGTTTTATGTCTGTTGTGTTAAGTTTTACACTCAGACTAGAAACTCTCTGAAGCTTGGCCACTCCATTTTTTTCATTCTGGATTTGCTGAAAGCCTTCAACAGTGGAATACTAGTTCTTAACACTGACACTGAGATGTTATAGCAGTGGATATAGGGTAATCAGAACTTAACATTCTTTGCATAACCTTAAATTTCAACTGGGAAAAGGGAACTGAGCTCCTGTACTCCTTAGTGTAATGCAAAAAATGCATAGGCAGACTTTGTGTCTCAAAACCTGATTGTATTAAAGTGGAAATTCTCTGTTATACAGATACTCTTCCTTTGTATACTCAGGGAGATATTTATTAACTAATATAGGTATTTAGCTTTTTCCACTGCTAAGTTTTCAGAAATGAGGCTTTAGTCTTGCCTATAGAATTATTAACTCACTTATTTCTCTATGAAGAATTTTTTGTGCTGAAAATATTATGTGATTATAGGGAGGTCTAATTTGGCTGGCAATGATTTATTTTTTTCATTATTTATGACTATTTATGAGTAGTAGACGAGTTTGGGATGCACTTTATAAATTTATTTATGATTTCCTCATGGTGTCAGTTGATGTTCCCTTTTGGTCCATCTCATGGACTTTGTCAGATATTGCTCAGGGAGTCCAGTTTATCACCACTATGTAGTTGACCTTCCAGCTTCACAAACTGAGCAGAATTAGTTTTCTCTCCCATGTAAGCAAATGCTAAAACTTCAAAAGACTTGAATGAATACAAGCTAATGCCCACTATTTCTAAATGAACAAACAGTTACAAAAGGTAGACATCGATAGGCTTTATTACCAAAGGTCTTTCTTATGGCTTGAATACAAATGAAAATTGTCAGTGACGTTAAGAAATAGGAATTTATTGATATTAAAAAGGGATCCTACTTATGGGCATTTCTTTCAAAGTTAAAGTCCTTGAATTGTTGGGTGGCTTCTATTAACGGTCATCATTGATATTCCTTATAATATTAGAAAAGTAACTAAGTAAACTGTCTGTAGTGGCCCCTACAGGCACTATTTATCTTAAGTGATTTATTTCTATGTTTCATTTTCCTGCATAAAAAGGAGCTTCACAGAGCTTCCAGGTACCAAAACTGAAAACTAATGTCTTAAACAATCTTACATTTCCTTTGCAATCATCATCAAAGGTAACTGCGATTTTTAATCTTCAATTAAGTAATTCTCACATTCTTTCCTGCAGAGGTATACCATTAATGTCCAGATAATGTAAAAGAAAACTGAATATACAGATAGTAAGTTTGCTCAAGAAAGCTGAGGAAAATAACATCAGTATTCTGTATTGTTTGGCCATATTATATAGGGTAAAGTGAGTACTGGAGCTTGAACTGAATTTTTAAAACAGTTATTCTTGATTTTTTCACTCCTGTGATGTAATGCAGCATGATTGTTTAATTGACAGCAAGAAAATGGTTTGGGGTTAAATGTTACAGAGCCAATGAAGAAGTTGTTCTGCTTTTAATTGATTCTGTGACCTACATTGTTCCCCAAGGCACAACAGACATTTTCAGAGAAGTCTCCTGTTAATTATAATTGTACTCAGTGATGCTGGGTCAGTTGTCATTTCCACTACATAAACTTTTAAAACTAAGGGGGTTTAGTTCAGTTATTTCAAATCACATGAGGTAAAGATTTGCCATTGAGGCTGGTAGCTAAGATATGACTGTTTTCTGAGATGACAGTGACTTCAGTCTTAAAGCTTCTTCTGTACAAAATGCCATCAATTTTGATGGTTCCAACAGGTACCTGTGTAGCTGTGCTGTTGCTGAAGGCACTTCCGATGTCCCTGAGAAGCAGAGCTAAAATTGTTGAATATTTGTGTCAGATTAAATTCCCATACCCTCCTGTAGAGCAAATGAGTGGTCCTGACCATCAGATAACCCCTGGTTTATGGAATAAACCCTAACCTCACTGCACTGTTGAGTATACTCCATATTTCCTCCAGAAGAGACCACATCTGTTTATGTGTCCAGTGGTCCCTATACCAACTGCCTCAAAGGAAGAGATGTATACTGGTAACTTCAATGAAAGACAGATTGCATTACTTTAAAGAAGTCAGTCCTTTCTAGGAAAGAGAAAAGTTATTTCTCATCCATAGCCATTAAAACTTAAATGTTGCCAGACTTTATTTATAAATTCTACTCAATCTTATTCTTACACAGAGAAGCTTAGTTAGTCATAGAATCATAGACTTTCTCTACTACCTGTCCCTCTTGAACGGGGAGACCAGAACTGAACACAATACTCCAGATCTGGTCTCACTAGTGCAGAGCCAAGGGGAGGAGAACCTCCCTCTACCTGATGGCCACACTCTTCATTATTCACCCCAGGATACCATTGGCTTTCCTGGCCACAAAAGCACATTGCTCTTCCATGGATAATTTATTGTCTGCCAGGATGCCAAAGTCCCTCTCCATGGAGCTGCTTTCCAGCAGGTCTACCCCTAACCTGTACCGGTACCTGGTCCTCTCCAGGCGTAGGACTCTACACTTAACATTATTGAACGTCATCAGGTTTGCCTTTGCCCTGCTCTCCAGTCTGTCCAGATCTCACTAGATGGCAGCACAGCCTTCTGGTGTATCAGCCACTCATCCGAGTTTAGTATCATTAGCAAATCTATTGAAGAATCACAGAATCACTCAGGTTGGAAAAGACCCTTGGGATCATCATGTCCAACCATTAGCCCTACTCTACAAGTTCACCCCTAGACAACATCCCCCAACACCACATCTAAGCAATGTTTAAACACATCCAGGGATGGCGACTCAACCACCTCCCTGGGCAGCCCATTCAAATGTTTCACTACCCTTTCCGTGAAGAATTTTTTCCCAATGTCTAGTCTAAACCTACCTTGTTTCAGCTTTAGGCCATTCCCTCTGGTTCTATCCCTAATTACCTGAGAGAAGAGACCAGCACCAGCCTCTCTACAATGTCCTTTCAGGTAGTTGTAGAGAGTGATGAGGTCTCCCCTCACCCTCCTCTTCCTCAAACTAAACAGGCCCAGCTCCTTCAAATGGTCCTCATATGATCTTTTCTCCAATCCCTTGACCAGCTTCATTGCCCTCCTTTGCACCCTCTCCAGCACCTCGATATCACTCTTGTACTGAGGTGCCCAAAACGGGACACAGTACTCAAGGTGAGGCAAAGTGCACTCTGTCCCTTCATCCAGGTCACTGATGAAGATGTTGAATAAGACTGGACCCAGAACTGACCCCTGGGGAACACCATTACTTTCAGGTCACCATTTGGACTCTGCACCACTGATCACAACCCTCTGAACTCTACTGATCATCCAGTTCTCAACCCATCTCACTGTCTGCTCTTCTAACCCACACTTCCTGAGCTAACCCACAAGGATGTTATGGGAGACAGTATCAAAAGCCCGGCTGAAGTCAAAGCAGACAACATCCACTGCTCTCCCTGCATCTATCCATTAAGTCACACCATCATAGAAGGCTATCAGATTAGTCAGACATGATGTCCCATTAGTAAATCTATGATGGCTACTCTTGATAACCTTTTCTTCCATGTGCTGAGATATGATCTTTAGAATGAGATGTTCCATTACCTTTCCAGGATTAAGTTATACCAGACTATTCTTAACTTCCTTGAGAGGTTGCTTTTTAACTGATGACAGACATATTTTATTTTTATTTTTACATTTTTTATTTATTTTTTAATATCAGTTTACTCTAGATAAGACTAAAGCACACTTAGCTCCGTTATAACCTGCTTACTTGAAACATCTAGGATTTCTTGATTCCAAAGGTATGAAGGCAGCTTAGCTTGGATAAGTAGATTGCTATCACGAGAACTACAAGTGCTTCCCAACTCTGAAAGACTGACCCAGAGCTTCTGAGTCTAAATCAGAAAAGCAGCAATTTTTGTAATCTTGCAAGTTGTTGACCAGTCTTTAATTTACTTCATGAAGTCACACACAGCAGTAAGGACTGGAGAAATTCAGCTTATGAAAACTGCAGAAGCCTGAAGTCATAATATGAATTTACTACCTTTTCAGATCTTTTGAAAATTTTGGAGCTAAGGGTATTTTTCCTTAAGAAACATAAATGTTTTGATTGCTCCTGGAGACAACATGATGATTAAATATTTTAAAATGTTATTTATTAAACTTTGAAAGTTGGGATTTCCCTTACCATTGGGAAAGATTGATGTAATGCTTTTAGTTTTGAGCATAAACTCAGAAATTAGTCATAATTCAACTTGTAGCTTAAGGTAAAATAGTTACTGCAATGGAAAAATCTTTCTGAAAAAGAAGTACGTTCTACCTTAAAGTGTACTCCTATGTGTCTTAACTTTACATTGATGCCTGCCACATCAGTAAACAGACCTACTTAATTTATAATTTATTCAATCTCCAGATAAGGGAATTAAACTATTTTTCTCTTTGCTTCATCTTCACCAATTTAGGAAAACCCAAAGAATGTTGTGAAAGATGAGCAATATAAACAGTGTCTTTAATTTTATTGTTAATATATGCTCTTTCTGTAGGTTGCCTAAAGCCAACTGATTGTTTATATAAACTCTTTATGGGGGGTTTACAGCTAGGAGTGGAATTCTTTCCATATGTTATTGAAAAAGTATTTCCCAGGGTAAAAGTGATCATGATAAAATATCTTTACAGTACAGAGTTGTGTTTCATGGAAACTCATAATCAGATTGTACTTTTTTCTTTCTTGGTGTAACAGAGAAACATGGAACTCTCCACAAGATCAAGTGACTATGTCATTGAAAGGAAAAAATTTGGCTTAGTTTTTTTCCTTGATGTTGGACTCTAGTTAAACACGTATTTTTATTCAGTGAAGTACTGAAAAGAGAAATAGCAATCAGTAGATAATTTGGAGAATTTTAGATAACAAAATGAAACAGGTTAAAATAAAGAGTGAACTGATTAACTTGCCTGGCCTCAGTTTCTACCATGGGAGACTTTTTCCACAATGCCTTTTGTACTCAACTTTCAATAATGAAAAAATCAGCACTTTTATTTTGTTGGGAAACAGTGATTGTTCTTGCTTACAAAAAGCGTTGTTACTGATTGCATTACAAATGAGGAATAACTTAGTTTAATCTGTAGCTAAAGCCTGTAGAAATTTTAGACATCAAGAAGCATATGAATCCCATAAATCACAAACAATTAGAATACCTTTCCATGTTCAGCATCCTGAATGTGAGCCAAACATGCTCTTTGCTCCAACTCTAATAAAAACAATTAAAAATTGCTCAGTTGTCTAAATCAAACAGAGAAAACCTAGAAAATGTTAAAAATTATACTTCTGCTATAGATTGTTTATCTATAAGGTAGAGTATACTGTTGAGAGGTACAGTATACTGTTGAGAGGTACAGTATGTATAGCTTTACTGTGTAAACCTTCAGTACTGCTACAGGTTTAAGTATCATTGAATGAGTTGGCTTAGGTTTTCTCATGCACACACATGATGTTTAATGTATTCTACTTAGCTAAGAGCAGTTATAGCTAACTTTGGCCATAGGTATTTGAAAATGACAGGTTTTGTTTTGACATATGAAACTTCTCAGTTACATATTTGTAGAGTCAAATATGTAATCAAAATACAGCTAATTCTTCATTTCTGTCCTATATTGAAAGGATTTCTGTCCTTTCTATGACCTCTAAAAGCCTCTGTCCTTTTAGAAATATACAGTTAAGCTCATTGAACTAAATTCCAATGACCAGGTTCTTCTATTTTGATTAGAAATTCTGTCAAAAGAATTGTCTTTTTCTTATCTTAAATTGTCCTTCAGTTTAAACTCCACTGAACTTCTGGATCCCAAATTTTTAAAGCTCCCTTTGATAATTTCTAAAATAATAAGGGCCTAAAATGATTTCTAAAATACTATAGGCTCTGAGCCTCCTTCTTTAACTTTGAAATTAATTCTACTTTGAGAATGAGTTGGACTACGTGGCACAGGTCACCTCCAGCCCAAATTGTAATTCTATAATTGCATGATTCTGTGACTCTCACTGAAATTAATGAGGGATTGATTTTGAAGGGTGAAATTATAGACTAGGAGCTAAACATTGTGGGCATCCAAATTTAAAAATACCAAACTCTGTTTCCTAGCCATAACTCTGTTACTCTTAATGTTTAGTTCAGCTTTTCCTTTCTTCTGTTTTACTTCCACTTCTACAGTACTAAGCTGCTTTTTTTCAATTAACTTTTCAGTATTTGACCATTACACTTTGTTTTTTTCCTTCTCTTCACCTGATCTTGGCAATTCCCTGTTGGCAAAACATACAACAAACTTTTTATATCATAGTTTTGTCACTGATGGTGCAACATTCTGATATTTATGCAATGAAATAACAAGAATTGGAGTAAATTTTGGTGAGGTATATTTTCTGATATAATCAGGAAAGATTATGTCAGATTATATATAATCAGATGCATTTACAGTTCTGGTAAATACATCCTTTTGTGAAATCTTCAAACCTAAGCCAGAACCTGTTAAAAAAGAAATTATAAAAAAATTATATTTTCTAAGCATTTAAGGAACTTTTCATTAATCAAAACTAGGAAAGTGTGTAAAACCAACTCCTTTCAGATTTTTTTTTCCTTGTTATCTTTATAGCTGTTGTGAAAACTGGGGGCTAGAGTGTAAGGCAATAGTGTCATAGGAACACTGAATGAAAAGACAGACACTCTCCAGAGTTTCCAAATTAAGCAGAGGGAAAAATAACAACAGATGAAGTAGGACAGAGGAGGTATGAAAATATACTGAACAGATAATTTTTAATTATTTATTTCTCCAAAGAAAGATGATAAAGAATTAGACAACAAGGCTAAGGTTGAATAACATCTAAATCCACAGAGTAGCTTTTATTCTTTATCATGGGAAAACCTCTAGAGAAAGAGATGAATGGAGTTTTGTCACTGTCTTAGAGCAGATTACACCAGAAAATTCACATAAGATGCAGGTTTGAAAAGTCAAGTATTGTATTACCTAGTCAAGTGAAAAATTGTATTATTATATTATCTATCTATATTATCTGTCAGGTTATTCGAAGAAACAGGAGTCTACATGTCAACTGTGTATAGGTATCTGTGTAGTTGTGGTGGTACTTGAGAATCATGGTTTCAGAATCAGTTAATATTAGACTGTGAAAATACGTTACATTGACCTGATGTACATAAACACACTGTTGTTTTAGTGCTAGAAAATACCTGTGTGATATGGCACAATGACACACCCATAAACTGCAGTAAATATATATTTTTTAATCCTCAATATTTAAGATGATAAGTGTCCTTGGCTGGACATCAGGTGTCCACCAAAGTTGTTCTATCAGTCCCTTTTTCAGCTGGACAGGGGAGAGAAAATATATCAGAAGGCTCATGAATCAAGATCAGGATGGGGAGATCACTCGCCAGTTACCACCATGAGCAAAACAGACTCAACTCAGGGAAATTAATTTAGTTTATTGCCAATGAAATCAGAGTAGAGCCATGAGAAATAAACCCAAATCTTAAAACACATTCACCCCAATGCCTCTCTTCTTCCTGGGCTCAACTTCACTCCCAAATTTTCTACTTCCTCCTTGCCAGAAACACAGGGGGATGGGAAATGGAAGTTGCGATCAGTTCTTCACACGGTCTCTGCCACTCCTTTCTTCTCACACTCCCCCTGCTCTCCCCCAGGAAATTTTCCTCCAAGAAGTTCTCCAAAGTGAGTCCTTCTCACAGGTTACAGTTCTTCATGAACTACTTCAGTGTGGGTCCCTTTCATGAGATGTAGTACTTCAGGAACAGACTGTTCCAGTGTGGGTCCCACATGTCACAAGTCACAAGTCCTGCCAGCAAATCTTCTTGAAAGTGAGCTCCTCTCTCCATGGGACCCCAGGTCAGGAGCCTGCTCCAGTGCAGGCTTCCCATGGGGTCACAGTTTCCTTCAGGCATCTGCTCCAGCATGACATCCTCCATGAGCTTCAGGACCCCCTGTTAACCTCCATGGGTTGCAGGTGGACAGCCTGGTCACCATGTTGTTCAAGACAGGCTGCAAGAGAATCCCGGCTCCAGTGCCTGGAGCACCTCCTTCTGCTTGTTTTCCACTGACATTTGAGTCTGCAGAGTTGTTTCTCTCACATATTCTCATCTCTGTCTCCAGCTGCAATTGCTGTTGTGCAGCAGGTTTTTCCCCCCCCCTTCTTAAATCTATTATCCCAGAGGTTGCTGATTGACTTGGCCTTGGACAGCAGTAGGTCTGTCTTAGAGCCAGCTCGCATTGTCTCTATTGGACATAGGGGAGGTGTCTAGCAGCTTCTCACAGAAGCCACCCCTGTAGTTCCCCCAATACTAGGACCTTGCCATGCAAACCCAATACAATAGGCAAGTAGAAATTCTCTGTGCCCTAGATTTGTGTGTGTTGTGTAACTTCTCCTTCATATAGACCTGTCTTCATATGATGTAACTAATTTTGTTTGTATTTTTTAGTATTTGTTTTATATTTTTTCAGATAATGATTTACTCAGGATAAAAAGTAGGCTTCGTTAGCAGGGGATCAACAGGTTCATGCAAAGTGACTGTTTCTGAAAAATCAATATACAGGATATCTATACTGGTTTTGCCATTCTATGGATTTTCCGATTTCATAAACCAGATCACCTTCTAACTATAAACATGACCAGGCATCTCATATTCTGGTTAAATAACCCCAAAAACTCAATATCCAAGCAGCTGTCTGTGGTTCATCAGTAACAGTGGATTGAAGAATTAAAAAGTGGTATAATTCCTAATTTTAAGAGTACATGAGAACTCATGCCATTAACATAAACTTTTTTCTTTTCAGTGGGACTGATTTTAGTGCACAGGCTATGCTCATATAAGGAAACAGGCTTACTAGATTAGATTACTACAAAATATATGTTTTAACATTTTAAAGCTAAATATAGGAAAGAATAGCTTGAAGCCCTATCATTTAGCATTTGATTTGTGAAGCAAACATTTAAAATAAAACACAGCTTTGTAATTATGCTCTGTATTATGCTGTCCTGTAGGCATTTCTAGGAAGTTAAAAGGTGTCACGTAAACAGTGTTACAATTTCTTGCATTTGATGTGATTGAATTTATTAAAAACAATGTGTTTATAGCTGTGAAATATGTTCCTAACTAGTTAAGTTGTTTGCTCAGAATAATTTGATCAGTTGCTTTTTTCTGTTTCCTTTTCTTTTTTTTTTAATTTTAAATGCATGTGCATGTGACTTTCTAAGTGCAAGTCAGGAAATAGTTCTTAGGAGGCAGATATGCATCTTCACAGGCTTGCAGAGCATGGTTCAGAGATGATCCTAAACTAGACTAGACTGTCTCCTTCTGTTAAGTCCATAGAGATTGGCTGTTTCTCTAAAAGAAATCAGTATATAATCTTATATTGTTAAGGGAGTTGCTTAGTTCAAAATATTTACTCCATTGGGAGATGGCAGATTTGGGGTTCAGTTCTCTACTGCCCTTAACTTGAAACAGTCATCTGATGAAAGGAGAAATAAGAATAATGCAGAGCCTTTTACTGATGAACTTGCTGTTAAAAAGAAAAAGAAAAAGAAAAAGAAAAAGAAAAAGAAAAAGAAAAAGAAAAAGAAAAAGAAAAGAAAAAGAAAAAGAAAAAGAAAAAGAAAAGAAAAAGAAAAGAAAAAGAAGAAGAAAAAGAAAAAGAAAAAGCATTTGTTTTGAAAACTGTGACACTGTGACCTGAACTTCGTCCAATAACCAGTTTTGTGCATTTGAAACTGGAAAACTAAGTGATTAATGGCTTGATCTTATTAGAGCCTAAGTAATTTAAATCATCTAATCTGATGCATGAAACACTTGTCTCGAGCTTGTCATACGTCCTTATTACAAGTTCATATTACAAAAAATTTCTACCACTGTAAGTGCTGAGATCTGAGAAATTGTAACCAAATTAAGAGTTAACTGGAAATGATGGCTAAAGACGTTATGGTCTAGATTCCTTGAGCTGCCAATCTTAGGCTAAACAAAGCTCACATTCCCCTTCCGGGTGGAAGAGAAAATGATCATTCGCTTTTGTGAAAGATACTAGCTAAATGTGGCTATTGACAAAGACAACTAATTATAGTGAAACCTCTTCTTCTTTTCAGAAGAGTTTTTGTGAATTAAGGAGCAAAAAATGACTTTGCCTGTATGCAAACCATCTGTTTATTGTATCTGAGTACCATAAACACACACGGTACTGCATATATGTACCATGCCTAGGCTGTCTTGATCTAAAGGCATGACACAGGACATAATCCAGAGGAGGGAGATTCTGAAGTAACTTGAAAAAAAAAAATGGGTCAGCCTTATGAAGACATGGATTTTTTATTTGCTCATATTAGTGCCTTTATAAGTCTTATTTTATTAATATTTATTTTTTTAAGGAAGGGAATGGAGGATGCTTTTCTTCCCATAGTGAGAAACATGGAGAGACAAAATTAAGAGGGACTTATTTATTGTGCTTAATTTAAGGTTTTAAGTGCCTATAGCTTCTGTGGGTACTGGGGTACCAGGAATGTCAAATCAGCTGTCTCTAGGGAATAAAGGGTGAGAATCACTGATTAAGTATGAAAACTTGTTTGTAGGAGACACATTGTGAAGACTGTGTCTCAATTTTCTTGCAATTCATCATGATGAAAAGTAGAAACTAAGGCTTTTGAGAAGTGGTGTCTCAGTCTCTTAAAAGAGAATTCACTTTTAATCCAATTTAATTTTTTTAACCTTTGGCTTCAAATACAAATTTATGAGGTCACAAATGTATTTTTAGACATAGGAAGGTCCCACAAATTAAAAGCAATATTTTTATGAGTCCTTAAGTAGTTAACATGAAGGAAATATAAATACCTTTGTGGAGTAAGCACAAATTTTACAAGGTGCACTAAACTAGGTTCAGTGGAGTGTTGCTGAATATTGCAGCTTTGCTAGTTTAGCCGTTTAACTGTTCACTTAAAATTAGTCATTCCAGTCACAAAGCTTAATATTTTTATACTGTACCATGTTGTGATAGATGAAGGCCTTCTAATTGATGGTTAAATCTAGTCTGGTCATTTGTTTTCATCTACTGTTAATATGCTGACACTGGTAGTTTCAAAAAGTCAGTAGAGAATTGCACTGACTTCAGTATTTACTTAGTGAATGCTGCAACTCTATTTCTGTACGCATTGCCTTATTAGACTTTAGAAAGAATATTTTATTTGTTTTTAAATAAATATTCAGAAAATAATGCAGTGTTAAATATCCTGTTCCCAGCAGAGCCTCCTGGAGGGAACTGTGTGACTGCACCAGAGACAAAGAGGAGGGCAGTGACATGTGCCACACAGCTTTGTTTTAGGTTTGCACTGTCACTGAGCTAAGGGAGCCACTTCCCTTCTCCCATCACTTACCGGGACAAATTGACTCTCCATGGCTTTTCCTTGCCTGTTCATGTATGTCATTCCATTAGCTGGAGCACAACAGGATTCTTGAGTCATTTTTAGCATTGCCAATGTTCCACTTGGTAAACAAAATATGTATTTCACTCTGGTGAGGTGATCAGGCAAACCTGAGTGAAAGATACTGTGAAAGGAAAGAGGTTAAAAGAAAATCAGTGCTAATTCTGACATAAAATTATATACTGATGCAATAAATGAATCAGAGTGGACCATTTCTAACACTCAAAGCCTGCCAATACTGGGACTGCTAATGAAAACTGGTATAATAATTTGAAATGCATGCATATCAAGTACACATATGCCATGAACTAAAATATTTGAGTAAATGGAATTTCTATCAGAAACTCTAATCAGTGCCCTATTAAACATGTTACATTTTCAGCCAGATACACATTATTTAATCTGTTCCACCGCTCCAATGGTGAACATTTGATGTTTTCATCTTCCTCATAAAATACACTTCAGATTTTGATGAAAGCACCTTCCCAGATTAAGTATATTGGTTGCACATCTTGTTATTTGTCTTGAGAGCAAACACTTTCTCATTTAATTACATTTGGGTATTGCTGCATTTGTTTCATTTCAAATACCATAATTAAGATATCAACGGACACTGACTAAACCTTGCGACAAAACCTTACTACTCCCTTTTCAGGCAATTGGTATCATTCTGCCTAAATCCTAATTTTTAGATATGTCATTTAAACTTTGTTGTCAGATAAATAACACATAATTTTTACATTGGTTTTATCTGTACAGATGCCTGCAGATGGATTGTCCTTCTACCAGTGTATTCTCATATTCATTTATTCCTTGACACCTCTGCATATACTACAAAATACAGGGAGGGTTGTGTGATGATGTCCAAATTTGTCATGAATACACGTGTTAATATCCATTAAAACGTTCAAAGAGCAATATTCATCTTAGCCTCTACACTGAGAAAATATCAAAGCAGCTCAGCAGTTTCTTATAAGCAGCTAATTGGAAATTTCTGCTTGCTCTGTCATTCTGTCCTTTCTATGAGATTTTGATCAACTACAAAATCTCACACAGACTTAACCATTCTTTTTTAATCCAGAGAAGGAGCTCAGAATGCACCACTTCAACACAGTGAATGCTGTCTGCTCATAGTGAGGAGGTTCATAAAAACCACACACTAGCAATTCCCGAAAGGATAAGTCAATTAAAGTATATCTAATTTACTGCTGTTGTACATACTCAGTGAACTGATAAAAAGATAGTATTTAATATATGTCTTACTGAGGATTCTAGATAAGATTAATGATACAGCTTCTCAGTCTAATGGCTAGACCACTTTATATAATATATCCCAAACTCCATGTGTTTCCCTATCCTAAGATACAAGAATAAAGTGTTTATATGTTTCAGATCATTTTCATAAACATGGAGTTTTCTAATAGCAACCTCCATCCAGCTTTTATCCTGTCCGGGCCATTGATTACCTCAGGATGCAACACTGGCTTTTCCTTTCAGTGTTGCTGGCAGAAAAACAGGAACTGCTATTTTAACCTGGGTATCTCAGACACATAATACTTGGAAACAAATCTGGTAATTAATAAAACCAAACTCCATGATATTTAAACACATTTTATATATAATTATTCCATGGGACAAAATAAATTAAAATATTCAGTTTGATACCCTGACAATATTTGTGGAATTGGACAAAATTTCTTCTCTGGTTTTCTGGTATGACCTCTTCATTACAGTGACATTTCATTTATATGAAACACTTTCAAGAGATATTAGTGAGAGGAAATTTCTTAATGTACTGGTCAGAGAGAAAGGATGTAATGCTGCCAAAAGGAAATAAAATGTTATAAGTAACTGAAAAAGTGGGGAATAGCATGGAAATTAGAAACCAACCTTAACTACAGAAGTCTTCATTATACTAGCTATGACATATTATGTATAATTATAATTGAGAAAATGTATTCCTTCAGATTCTTGTTTGCTTTTGCTGATGTCAAACATTATCCAGATGGTATAGTGAATTTTCTGTAATCACCTCCTTTTTATCTCACTCTTTCACTGATCTGTATTCGTCACAGTGCTTTTTCTTTTTTTTTCTTTTTCTTTTTTTCCCTTAGAAAAGACATTATAATGTCCTTCATTCTTAGCCCTATTGCCATACATTTCTCTCCATTGGAACCATTTCTTAGTTCATAAAATTAATTTGTACTTTTTTTTCCTTAAACATGCTTCTTATCTCTATTTGGTGACTTCATATTTAATGGCCTGACTACTTCAGAAGCAAATATTACTTGTAAAGAATATTGCCTGTTATTGATATAATTTTCAGATCCTTCAACAGTAAGGATTGTATACATGAGCTAGATACATACTTCACACATATGAATTCATATTCAGAGGTTTGATGCTATGAACCAATACATTTTTTTATACCAGCCTAAGAAACACATGATTACCTCCATGCAGTTCCAAGGAGTGGGTTTTTTTGAGAATCACTGGAAAGAAAAACTCTTCCTAATGAGATCTGATAAACTACAAAGGAGGAAACCAATTCCTCTCAGTGTTTTAGGTAGTCAGTGCAAAGGAATATGTGACTTGGGTAACAAGAGTGGGTAGTGGTATCAGCCAAGGGAAGGGGTGATCATTTTTTCAACTGAAAATGGCTTCTCTTTGGAAACAGACTGGAGAGCCATTAACTCTGTGTTTATTCTCAGTCTCCTGTCTTTTCATCATTTCCTTTTCAGTATCCACAAAATAAAGAAACTTTTTGTATTAAAGTTTCAGGATTCCCTTTAGCCAAACTCTGTAATGAATGTGCAATAGAAAAGAATTAACATAGACATGAAAGCACATGATTCATCTTATGCATTAACTTTTGTTGTCATTTCCATTAAAACAAACATTTTTAGTATCCATGTGTAATTTAAATTACAATTCTTTCTCCTTTTTTTTTTTTTTTTCCTTTTTTTTTTTGCCTGGCCATCTCCTAACACAGAACAATGTAATCTAAATTTCCCTTCATTTCTGAGAGGTAATACATACCAACAGAATGACAGAACCATGGAATAGTCTGGAAGGGGCCTCTGGAAAGCATCTATTCCAAACCCCCTGCCAAAGCAGATTCACCTGGAGCAGGTTGCACAGGATTGCATACAGGCATGTTTTGAAAGTTTCCAGAGGAGGCTACAGAACCTCTCTGGGTAGCCTGTTCCAGTGCTCCATCACTGCCATAGTAAAGTTTTTCCTTATGTTCAGATGGAACCCCCTGTGTTCCATTTTTTGCCTGTTACCCCTTGTCAGGGTTTAGGGTCAGGGCTATCCTCTAGACCTATGACAGATGTTCTCTGTTAACACTTCTCCCCTCCCAAAGGGGAAGAGAAAGGGAATAAAGGAGAGAGACTTGTGGATTAGAAAAGAAAACTAAGCAATAAAATGGAATATATATACAATTATATACAAAATCAAGATAGAACACCCCTGCCAATTGAAATTATGTCACCGTCACCACTGATGTTGTGGAGCAGGCAGTGGAGAAGTCCCAGACAGGACTCAGCAGCAGATGAGAATCAGATTTAGGAGATGAATTCTGGAATGGGATTCAGGAACAGACAGATCTGGATTGAACGCAGAATCGGCAGAGTCTTCCTCAGATGCCAGACATTGAAGAATAGAGTTTGACCCTCCTGATCCCTCAGCTTTATACTTAATATTATGTGTATGGGATGGAACCCCTTGTTAGTCAGTTTGGGGTCACCTGTCCTGTCCACTCCTCCCTTCAGGTGCGGCATTTTATTTTCTGCACCCCCAATGTGGTACACAAGAATTAGCAGTGACCTTGGTCTGCACACTGATCCAAACACATTGCTATCACTGATAGAAGCAGACACTGTAGACACTGTCTGTGAAAATATGCCATTAACCTCAGAAGGTGCAGTTAAATAGAAGAGACTGAGCTGAAAAGTGACATCACTGAAAGAATTAATTCTGTTCTAACTCAAACCAGGACAGTCCTGCTGCTGGGCACCAATGAAAAGGGTCTGGCTCCATCCTCTTGACCACCACCCTTTAGATATTTATGAGCATTGATAAGATCTTGTCTCAGACTTCTCTTCTCCAGGCTAAACAGCCCCAGCTCTCTCAGCCTTTCCTTGTAAGAGAGATGTTCCAGTCCTCTAATCTATCATCAGCATAAGAATTTAGAGACATAAGTACATATAGAAAACTTTTCCAGGAACTGAAATGTATGTGATAGCTATCTGAGAAAGAATCAATCATCTATTTGAACAGTGCACTTAACTCATAACAAGAAGTAAAAATAAGTGAAACTGCTAGGAAAATCAACTGATTAATTTTAAATTTTAAATCAGCATTACCCAGGACACAGGGATTAAAAGTCCTAACCTTTCAGAAAATGCTATTCTATTTTTTAAGACTTCTACCTACTGAGTTGTCATCACCAACTTCTGTATCTTCATGGCAGTTCTTGCAAATCTTCCTGGTCTGATGATCTAACAAGTATTCTCAGATGCAAACTCAGAGGTTTCTCCACTTGTCACTGTTCTGGGTGTTCCTTTGTATTTGTGTAGATCATCACATAATGCAACACTTACTGTAAACCCAAAACATTCTTTACAGACAGATTTCATCGTGTTTTTGTTCTCTTCATGCTTCAGCACATATCAGTTCATCGGAGAGCATGTTTAAATGATTCTGGAAAGAAATGTGTTCATGCGTAAATTTAGAGATATGGTGTCAGTAGTTCTTGTGGCAGAAGTGAAACACAGGCAATACATATGAACTTGACTGTTCTTTATTCTCCACTCGTTTATCCACATGAAGCAACACTTGGGGATCTTAAGGTTAGGAGGGTTTATAAAAGCAGGCTGCTTTGTCATTAGATTTAGTCACATTTCCTTAAGACAGCAACTTGCACTGGGCTAAAGAACATTTAGATTTCAAAGATATATTATCTCCCTTCAAGACTTTCAGTCTGGAAAGGTATCAGGTAACACAGAAGCCATCACTTCCTTGGGCATTTTGTTCTGATGGCTGCTTTTTCTGCTATTAGCATGCGCCACGTTTCCAGTGTAAATCTGTCTGGAAACAGTTTACAGTCAGTGGTTCTTATTATGGTTTTTTTTCTACTATATTAAACACTGCATTCAAATAACTTCTTGGTCATCAGATGGAAAGTTGAACAGTATGAATTTTAACTTTTTACTGAAAAAAACCCTTTGAATAATTTCTTTCTTCTCTTTCTTTAGGTCTTGTTTTATGATGTCCTTATTAAATTGTAGAGAGTTCAATTTTATGCAGTATCCCTGTACTGGAGTCATGGTGCACCGTACTGAATTAAAATTGCTTCTATACTATGCTACTAATTTGATCTATTGCTCTTCAAATGTATATCTGAGGATTAAGTTAGTTTTCTTCCAAAATAAGCATAGAATCATACAATGGGTTGTGTTGGAAGGGACTTAAAGATCATGTAGTCTAACCCCCCCACCCTTGGGAAGGGACATCTTTCACTAGATCAGGCTGTCCAGAGTCCTGTCCAACCTGATATTGAACATTTCCAATGATGAGCTATCCACCATTTCTCTGGGCAACCCGTGCTAGTGTCTCACCACCCTCTTAATAAAAAACTTCTTCTTGGTGTCCAATATAAACCCACACTCTTTCAGCTAAAACCATTGTCCCTTGTCCTGTCATTACAGGTCCTGGGAAATAGACTTTCCCCATCTTTCTTATAAACCCTCTTTAAATACTGAAAGGTCAAAATAAGGTCTCCCCAGAGCCTTGTCTTCTGCAGGCTGAACTCTCTCAGCCTGTCCTCACAGCAGAGGTGTTCCAGCCTTTGGAACATTGTTGTGGTCCTCCTCTGGATTCACTCCAACAAGTCAATGTCTTTCTTACACTGAGGACTCCAGAGGTGGACACAGTACTCCAGGTGGGGTCTCACCAGAGTGGAGTAGAGCAGGAGAATCCCCTGCCTCAACCTGCTGGCCTTGCTTCTTTTGATGCAGCCCAAGATACAGCTGGCTTTCTGGGCTGTGAGTGCTCATTGACAGCTCATATCCAATTTTTCATGGTTTTCATGTTTCATAAATGTGGTAGGATGTTCTTTGCATGTTCACTCCTAGCCCTCAATTCTTTTCAGGGTTCCTGTTTTCCAGTATTGTACTCTCTTTCTGTAGATTTTGCCTATTTTCTTTATTCCTAAATATATAACTTATTTATATTAAAGAAAAAAAAAAAGGAATAATTTCAACTAATTCCAAACACTTAAAATATCATGAGCGAGCCTCTATTTTCTTTAGCATCCCTGGAGACAAATAGGCACTTTTAGGCTGTTACTAATCTGAACAATCATAGGCATCTAAAAGTACGTATTTCTCTGACTATAAAGAGTAGGTGGCTCTTACAGTGAGGTAACTAGCTCAGATATCCACAAAGTAGGCAGCTTTATTTGGTCAGATAAACCCTATCTCTTCTGGGAGAATGGACCTCTACAGCTCTGACTTTAGTATTTTCAACTACACCAGTCCTTATGTCATCCAAAATTTTCATCAGAAGCACTTTTAGGTATTTCAAACCATTTAATGAAATGGTTCAGTAGTGCAGGACTTGCTTTTATAGCTAATAATCTACATCAGAGACATTTCCATTCAAGTCATGTTATTCCACTGTTGACTACTTTTTATATTTATCATCTAGCCAGTTCTTTGACTATTAAATCTATGCTTTAATGTTATTTACTAGTGCTAATTTTCTACATGGCTCTCATGTAAAAGCTTTTCAGAAGTCTAAATATTTTACATTTGCCAGTTATCTTTGTCAGCCAAACTGGTACACTAAACAGAGGATGAAATCATGTTTAGCAAGACCTGTTTCCCATAAAATCTAGGGCAAGCACTTAGCAACATTTTCTTTTAATTTCTCTTGAACAGAAAATCTTTGGTTTCCATCAATGTGAGTTTTCTAAACTGTCAAAGAAAAACTACATATAACAATATACTTCATATGATCATTCACATGGTTTCTGTCTAGCTTTTCATATTCCACTATGAAATTCTTAATAGACGAAAATGAACATCAGCTGCAGCCATAATACCATAGAATATAAAATCATTATGAGAATATTTTATTATAAAATCATTATGATAATATTTTATTAGTTGCTTAATATAAGAATAGATAAGAAATATTCAGTTTAGCTGGAAAGTATGTATATATGGATTTTTTAATGGGTACAACTATCCATATAATTTTAACAGTATCATTGTAGGTTTAGGGGTCAGTCTGCTTTTTTTTTTTTTTTTTTTTTTTTTTTTTTTTTTTTTTTTTTTTTTTTCCATTTGAAAGTTTGACAGATTATAGAATCATAGAATGATAGGGGTTGGAAGGCACTTCTGGAGATATTTGAGTCTAACCCACCTGCCAGGGCAGGCCACACAGGAACAGATCCAGGCAGGCCTTGAAAGTCTCTAGAGAAGGAGACGCCACAGCCTCTTTGTGCAGCCTGTTCCACAGTTCTGTCACTCTCACAGTGAAGAAGTTTTTTCTCATGTTGAGGTGGAGCTTCTTGTGTTTAACCTTGCTACCATTACCTCTTGTCCTATCACAGAGCAGAACTGAAAAGAGAGTGGCCCCTTCTACTTCACACCAAACCTTCAGATATTTGTAAATGTTTATAAGATCCCCTCTCAGTCTTCTCTTTTCCAGGCTAAACAGCACCACGGCTCCCAGCCTTTGCTCATAAGAGAGATCTTCCAGTGCCTTTATCATCTTCATAGCTCTTCATTGGCCTCTCTCTCTAGTATCTGTCCCTCTTGAACTGGGGAGACCAGAACTGAACACAATACTCCAGATCTGGTCTCACTAGTGCAGAGCAGAGGGGGGAGGAGAACCTCCCTCTACCTGATGGACACACTCTTCATTATGCACCCCAGGATACCATTGGACTTCCTGACCACAAGGGCACATTGCTGTTCCATGGATAACTTATTGTCCACCAGGACGTCAAGGTCTTGTCTCCATGGAGCTGCTTTCCAGCAGGTCTACTCCTAACCTGTACTGGTACATGGTGGTGTTCCTCCCCAGGTGTAGGACTCTACACTTATCCTTGTTGAACTTCATCAGGTTAGCCTTTGCCCTGCTCTCCAGTCTGTCCAGATCTCACTGGATGGCAGCACAGCCTTTGGGTATATAAGTCACTCATCCGAGTTTAGTATCATCACCAAACTTACTGAGGGTACACCCTTCATCCAGGTCATTGATGATAATAATAATCGTAAATCATACTTCTTTATTAAAATCATGGACAAATTCATATGTTCAGATCACCTTTCTGATCAGAAGATGATCAAAATTTATTTTGTCTCCTTGAAAAAGTGATATTTGGACAGAAAATACCTATCTTAGTTATGACTACCAGGTCTTCTAATAGAATGGATTATAGTGCTAAAAACATCACATGTGAACTACATTAAGATATACAACTGCTGTTGTAATTAACAATGTTCTTACGCTCAGGGTTCTCTATAAAGGGTATTGACTGTCTTATATATAAAAGCATGTTTTTTCCTTTACCTCAGAACTACTGGGGACAATGAGACATTTTACCTTTTTTTGTTTTAATAGTTAAGATGACAATGTAGTCAAAGCAGTGACGGACAATAACCGATTAAGCCACCCAGAGTAGCCATGATTGATTCATCCAGACTTCCAACTTCATTATGTTTTGTGTTCTGAAAGCACCAAACTGTAGTGATTCACTGTTTTCCATGGCTGTGAGCAATACCACTTATTTTTCATGACATCAGTTTTTGTACTTCTGACATCCTTATATGATAAATCCATGCTTATGACATGACTGGTTTTCCTTATTTGCCAGAACAGGTACACCCTGTTGCCCAAAATACCTGAGCTATGTGCCACAGAGAGATTACTTAATATGTGAAAGATGTTTAAGTATTCTTCTAAAGTTGCAGAAACAAGATAAAATGGATAATTTGGTTTTGAATTTGTGAACAGGCTTTTAGTTGGAAAGCTCTCCAGATCTAAATTCATCTTCACTTTGTTTCTTCAAAAAATAAAATACATATTTAATCACTTACTATTCATTAGCTTCATTCTTTCTCTTGCTCTGTAAGATTTTAGTGTCTATTATGGCTTTTTTAAAGTCAATAAAAATAATAGAGTTATATTATGAATATATGTGAATTAATTTGCCTAAACACCCACTCCTTGATCAGCCCTCTCAGACAGAGGCCTTTGGGTTTTATTCCTTCTTTCAGGCCCAGAGATTATTTACCATTTCTGAGAAGTTCTTTAGACATTGTGACTATAAATACTGCTACTGCTACCATTTCCAAGACATGCATGCTGTATACATCTACTCTCTTTCAGTACTGAAATTTCAGGGTGTTTTTTTTTCAGTATTGCTGTATGTGTCACAGAACTGCTGAACTGGAAGACCTCACAAGGTCTCTGTCCCAGATTGCAGAGCAGGTTGTTCAGGGTTATCCAGTTACATCCTAAAAACCTCCAAGGACTGAGATCCCACAACCTCTCTGGGACCCTTGTTCTAGTTCTTTATTATCTTCATAGTATTTTTATTCCCTTATGTCCACATGGAACCTCCTCTGGTTTAATTTCTGACTATTGCCTATTCTCCCACTAAGCATCTGAGTAAAAAGCTTATTTCTATCTTCTTGGTTACCTCCTTTCAGGTATTGAAAAGCTGCCCCCAAAAGTCCCCCCACTCCTCTTGTTGTTCAGAGGCAGGCATACATCCCTTTCTTTACTTTGTGGAACATTTTCTTCAAGCTTTTTTCATGCTAATTTGTATGAGTTTCATGAACCTTTATCTGCAGTTATGCTACAGAATTCAGTAATTTCTATTACTTTTGATTTTTATTAAATCAAATTATTTTTTCTTGTAACCTACAATGTTCTAAACGAGCCAAGTTTTTCAGATCCTCAGTTTTATTACTCATCCATTAATACAGCATCTAGTTATCATGCTTTGTTATTCAAATCTTCATTTTGCCTACATAGCTTAACAAGTTTTGTCAGTAAGATGTTAATTACCCTTGCAATAATTGACCTTCGCATCTATAAAGTGCAATTAGGTGCATATATGGAAATTAAGACTTACAAATGTGACAGAATGCCAGCAGCATTTGACACCAACTATATACCTTCTGTCTCCCTTCCGTATGTTTTGAGCTAATAAAGCAGATGTTTGACTTGGGCTCACTTGAGTTGCAACATTTAAAATACAAATCCCTTTTTCTCTTTAATTCTGATGAATATATTAAAACACAAAACCCAAAGAGATCCCTTTTGCCACATTCCTTAATATTCTGCTTTTAATCTGGACCTTTTGCCTCTTAGACCATAGCAAGGAGAACCTTTTTGTGCAGATGCAGAATTATTTTCTGTTTTATTTTCTGGTTGCCTCAGCTAATGGAAATGCCTCATGATTTAAGAAACTTTGTTTTCCTTTTAAAGGAGAATTGCTATTCATCATGATTTCAAGAAAAGACAAAGCATGAAACAAAACATCAGTGAATGCTCTTTCCTTTACATGACTGCTTTTTGACATTTCTTACTTGATACACTATTCTTAGATGAGGGATTTTTTTCTTGTTTTCTAATGTTAATGTTAAAAATATTGATACTATATGCTTTTTTTTTTTTTGACTGCAACATTTAACCTTTAACCTAAATAAAATGCCTTATATTGGGTAATAAAAGTGGCAGTAGCTGTAAAAACAGGATTCTGCGTATTAAGCTTCTTTCATTTTTACATTTTTTGAAATAATGAATGGAACCGATACAGCTAATGATCTTCCCTGTGTCATGGGAAATACTGGCTTCTGGAGATATGAAAATGATTTTCACAGTGTAATTGGGCTCCTCTTTCCCACGTGGCAGAGCTCCAGGCTTTGCACTGGTAGCAGAATGAGTGCATGGAAACTCAATCTAAGAGCTTTGTGTCAGATGCAGTTAAATGTCATAACCTCAGCCATGGATTCACCTAGTGTTGGATAAGCATGGAGAGAACACTGGGATGTCAGGACCACCATCACCCTCTTCCTCCCCCACAGACTGAAGTTTTAGGGAGGTCATTCCTGCATCACATGGTGCAGTCATCTGTGCAACTCTTCTGGAGCTGTTCCATAGAACTGTCCAGCATTAATTTTATTCCAGTCTTAGTGTCCAGGGTTTCAGATAGCTTTAATTTTCTTACAGTATCAGACAATTGGGATAGTGAAGAGAAAAATCCACAAATTCATTAAAACATCTCTGCCAAGAACAGAGGCTGTATCCTGCATAGGTCTGGTAGTGGTTGGCAATTAAATGTTATCTGCACTGAGGAGAGCAGCCTTTGTAATCCGGAAAAGAGAGGATTTGGCTGTAGTGCAGGAAATGTTGATTATTTGTACCATTGGTCACTAATGAGATTTCTGCAGCTCAGCTAGGCTCTCTAGCCCCAAGACAAAGGAGACCACAGGGCTGACTTACATTAGACTGCAACTTTGTGGATATACATTAAGGCTCTTCTATCCTTTATTCCTGTTAGTACTTTTAACTTCGCTGTTGATGATTCCTACTTGCAGCTTAGTTTTTATCATAAATTCATCAGTGCTGACTGTCATGCTAAGCTTTGTACTGTTCTTCAGAACTGGTGCAGCATGAGCCCTCATCCGTGTAGGAAAGCCTCTAACGTCTACAGGCTGTATTGAATGGCCCCAAAGATAGAAGGTTACATACAATGTGTGCTGGTCAATAGATCTAAAAAAAAAAAAGTAAGTTATAGTAATGCTCTTCCTTCTACTCCAATTCATGTATGGAAATCTGGATTCTGGCCTTCTGGGAATTAAGTGAAGTATGGCATCTGCTTTACAAATATTTGATTTGCCACTATTTCTCTGAGGAGATTTCGGCTTGCTTTAAAAACAGTGGTGCAAAACTTCAGTATTCATTAATTTGCTGTTGTGTTCAGAAATGGAATTCACTCACTGTTAGAATAATCTTCAAAACTTTATTCATAAAAGCAACATTTCCTGAAGTAGCCTGTTTCTTGGGTTTACATTTTATGTTATACCTAGCAGGATAAGTGTTTGTTTTCTACTCCTTGTAATTATTTTAATGTCAGTTATCTCAAATAAGCTCTGACTGCATGTACTCAATCTATAGAATCTGAGGAGCCGAATCAGCATTGCAACAAACAAGCACCTCTACAAAAGCAAGATCTATGTTGCACTTCATACATTGGACACAAAGTACACTGATTATAGATGTCAGCTCTATATGAAAGCAATGAGCATTCTTTCTAACTACTGAGCTAACCAGACTGGCCTTGTGCAAATGATGGTTGTATTGAGAGTTTTCATTCTTTCACACTGCAAAAAGCTGCCTCACCCAAAAGAGATGATCAGACCTTCTAAGTTAAATATTCTTTTCCTCTAGAAACATGCTAGTGATTTTGTGATGTCATTAATACTGGATATAGAGTTCCTGTTAATGGAAAAGGAGACTTGAAAACTCTTCTACCTGGGGCAAAACTCAGAAGTAATCATACTATACAGCATTCCTGTATTCTTAAAACAGCTTAAAATTAAAAAAACCACAACAAACACCTCCTGCAATGACTACAAGTTGAAGTGTCAGAAGTTACACCCTGGTAATTGCACTCCAGATATATTCTCCTATAACACAGCTGATGATTCATTGTACCTCTGTTAAAAGCTGCTAAATGAAAGTAAAAATTAATTCCTTTATTTCTTCATCACTTCTTTAAATGGTAGGTGAAAGACTCAAGGACTGGGTATTTTACTTCTATCTGCATTATTATCAGAACTTTCTGTAAAAGACTAGGAGATTTCTTGTGGAGGAAGTGAAGAGGGGCTGATAAAACTGCAGCCCATTTTTCTACATGGCTGCCACCTTCTTAAATCAAGAGTCATGTTCTGTATGTTCATGTATATTCGTGGATGTTTTTCAGCATGTTTTCTTGCTGATGAAGACTACAAGGTTCTTCTCAAGTATACCCTAAGGTTGCCTAAGCAAGATGGTTTTGCCACCTTAACAAGTATATGAGCACCAGATACATTCACAAAGGAGTCCCCCCTAAGTCTCTGTCACACCATGTTCCTTTAAGCATTCCGGTGAGTTCTCTGATAAGTTGAGTGTAGCTGACTTTCCCTTAAATATCCCAAGAGCACAGTGACATCCTTATCTCAAGCATAGGACTAGACACCATGAACGACAAAACATAAATCAGGAACCCAGTTAATTGTGTCTTTTGACATGACTACTGAGTCACCTCTCTCTCAATGAAGAGACTTAGACTGCTAGAGATCCCAGAGCAATATATCTGTAAGGTCATCATGGTCACAGACCCATTAAACTATGAGAGTTGGAGCAATCAGTAGTCAATCTGCACATAACTCAATTGCTAGAAGACTTCCTAAATTGGCTAATTTGTTAAAGCAGCAATAATAATGAAATTTACTTGATTAAAATTTCCAGGAATGACAAGGTCTGTTGGAAAACACTTGAGAAATCTTACATTAAGATAAATGTGGGTATCACATTATCCATTAAGAACAAGATAAGATCAGAATTCTCTTTTCCCATAAGTAAAAAATTCAGCTGCCCCAGCTGCATCAACCCATCTCAGTTACACAACTCTGGCCATCTTCCTTCTTATATAAAAAAAGAATGCTTTAAATTCTCAATATTTTATTTTTAGAAGCCTCCAATTTTTCTTTATGGTATCTTGAATATTTAAAGAAGAAAACATCAACTTTCCCACAATAAGAAATAAAAGCAGTATTTCTACCCAGTGGAAAAACATCTGACATTGCTACAATTTGCTGATACAGTTTATCTTCTGCATGTAAAGAAGTTGAAGTTGATCTGTTTCTTAACTTCAGCTTAATTCTTCTGCTATGTATTTTAATTACTAGCGATGAGTAGTCTTACTAAACTCAAAAAACCCTAACCGATCATAGCACACAATCTTGTACCATTAATTACTAATAAAAAGAATGTGTGTTATCTGATTCTGTTAGGATTGTATAAATATAATTAGTAAAGTGACCAGTAACCATCTCTATGGTATTTTTCATATAAACCAATAATGAGGTTTGAGGATTTGACTTTATAGTTTGTATTACATTGAAACCCAGTAAGAATAGTTACTGATAACAAAATATTTTACTTTTATTTTGTTTTTCTCACTTAGACAATGCCATTCATTGAAGTTTGGTTTTATTTCTATATTCATATTGTTTTAAACAGTTGTGTTCCAACTATTTCCATCAGAAGAATTTTAAGGAAAGTTCTTGTCTACAAACTTACGTGCCTTGACAGACCAAGTATCGTGCGGATTGTGAACTGTATGAGTCTTTCTAATGGCCTTGATTTTGTCCATGGTTCATAGGTTGGCCATCCTTGAATTGGTTGGTCATCCTTGTCTAACTCTACTTTTTGTGTAATTGTCAAGTTCTGCCTGACTTGTGCTTAACAAGCATGTAGGATGTATGAAGGATTTTACAGAGGAACTATGATGATATAGATGACTACCTTGTAAGGAAAAAACCACATAAGCACCTTTTTGAGTGAAGATGTTGACCTAGATAATGCAAGACATAGCTCAGGGGCATAAGTTGAAGTTCATTTCATTTTTAGTATTGAATCAGTATGATTTAACAGTAGGCATGGTGAAGACGAGGCCCACAAGTACTGTTTCAACTAAAATTACAGTATACTCACTGCAAAGTTGCTTGTATTTTGTGCTACTCACTGACTCATGCAACCTGAGTCCACTGCTGTTCCAGGTCTCTGTAGCTAGAGTTTGATTCCTAGGCAGATCATTTAGATAAAAAATGGAAGAAAGAAAAGAACTCCTGGTCACCTGCAAGCTTGTAATTGCACTGAGGAATTGGGCTCCACATTTAGACTTTTAAAAGCATTTAAAAGATATTTAAATTCAATTCTGTGGGATAAATCATTCTGCTTTGTTGTTCTATGGATGGTAGCTCAAAGATGAAAAAAAAAAAAAAGATTGTGTCTGTTCAATCAGTTGTGGAAGAGGGATTTATTATGTTTCAGAATTAAAACTCATACTAGCTTGTTTTGAACCATTTTTAGTATTCTAAAACTACTTTAGAATGCCCAACAGCAATGAAACCTGATAGTGACCCAGACAGAAGAACTACTAAGAAAAGAAAAAAGAATCTAGCGGAAAAGTGATAGGTTACATATTATTTCAATAAATTCTTTCAGGAAGTAGAAGTGTATATGTTGGTGGGACCGAACTCCTTGACAACATCTGCTTTCCTACTTTTCATTTTATTTTAGAGCTCTTACCTTAAAATATTAAAAATATAAAAAAAACCCAATAATCAATCAACTTTAAAATCCAAAAAGAAACCAAAGGTTCCTGAAGCTTACCAGACTTTTTGACTCATTAAATGTGTCTAAGCATATTGACAGCATCTCATGCCACAGTAGTGCTGATTCTGCTAATTCTATCAGATCTTCTGTTAATTCAAGATGCAAAGGTCTAAAAGTTTCCAGTGTTCTGAAAAAATGCAATTTTAAGATGTGGGGGTTTAAAATAAAGTGATAGCTCTTCTTTTCTATGTTTTTATATTGTGAAGTACAGTCATATAGAGGCTTGCTAAGCAAAATCCTCACTTTTATAAACCTAGAAATATTATTTTTATACCCCTTGTACCTCTTTTTATTATGAACCGTTGAAAAATTATGATTCTTTAGTGTACTCCATTTTCCTGTCTGTCTCACTCATTTTCCTGGACAAAAAAAAAATAAAAATCATTTATATTTCTTACATAAGCCTAATGAAATGTATTCTAAAACATTTCATAGAGGGCTTCAGTGAGTTCAGAGAAACTGAATGAGCATCATGGAGTGAGTTATTACTGCTAGTGGCATCTCTCTGTGGAATTAGGGAGAGAATACATACAAAAGAGATACTGTCTTGCTTTCCTTTACATTTGTTTAGCTTCCTTTCTTCCTCTGCAGAGATTATGTTTAAAAGTGAACATAAACTCCAATGATTTATCTTTTCATATTCTTGTTGTTCCTGTTACAATTGCACTTTACCAAAGCTCCAAAGCCTTAAATAAATAGGAAAAAAACCCCTCAGTGTACAGTTACGAGTGCCAAGTAGTTATATACTGTTTCAGTGTGAGGAAAGAGAATTTTATCAAATGTACAGATGTTTAAGTGCAGTAGGTGAGACATGGAGTGTAAGTGACATTTCCTGGGATTTTAGCAAAGACAATCAAATTTCAGTTTTGTTTAAGGTATAATGTATCGTCTCCAACAGAACTAGCACCTCCTTGGGCACCTAGCTATGATATCAAGTAATCTGGAAGGAATGTGATGTTCGTCAGGCAAAATGAAATGCAAGATGAGAGAAACAACTTGCAGCAGTGAGGTTCTGGAAAAAGTAGCTTTGAGCAGTATGAGGCAGATAGGGAAGCAAATTTCAGCCTTCAGAGAGGGCAGAGAAACAGTGGCCATCACAATGGAGCTATCACAGCACAGTACCACTTAGCATGAGAAAAAACAAACATGCATCAGTATGAATCAGGTACTACTAATTCCATGCTCATGGGTAGACATAGCCTTGGTCACTTCTTAGCTGACCCATTGCCTACTAATTTGCCGTGCTATAGCTGAAATTCAGTCCTTATTGCATGCAGCAAGGGGGCTTCTGTAGACTCTAATCCTCTCATTCGGCCCCAGTGAGGGGCCCAGCATTAGCCTGAAAGAAATAGGGAGAATTGCTC
Organism: Todiramphus chloris collaris; assembly: GCA_025345505.1. Classification (NCBI taxonomy): domain Eukaryota; kingdom Metazoa; phylum Chordata; class Aves; order Coraciiformes; family Alcedinidae; genus Todiramphus; species Todiramphus chloris. Next base: position 5,810,418 of record JANVCC010000011.1, read on the forward strand.
TGGATTTCCAGTGAAGATGACGTAATAAGTAGTCTTCTTTTCAAAGGATCTTTGAAATATGAGACACAGTGTAGTTTTGTCTGTAACAGCCACCTTAAAATGCCATATACTTGTTCAGACATTTAATAAGTTACTGGCAAAGCATGATATTTTTATTTAATATAGGACATTTTAAGAAGGTGGATGACATTATAACCTTATTGGAAGCACTTCCATTTTCCTACTGCATTGTGAAAAGGTAGTTAGACTACATACACTTTAAATAATTAAAAAAAAAAAAAAAGAAAATCATAGATTATTTCAGTTGGAAGAGACCTTTGAGATCATCAAATCCACCTATTAACATAGCACTTCCAAGTCACCACTAGATCATATTCCTCAACACCACATCTACACAGCTTTTTAATCTCTCCAGGGACAGTGACTCCACCACTTCCCTGGGTAGCCTGTTCCAATACTTGACCACCCTTTCAATGAAGAAATTTTTCATAATATCCAATCTAAATCTCCCCAGGCACAACTTAAGGCTGTTTCCTCTTGTCGTATTGCTTGTTCCTTTGAGAAAGAAACCAAGCCCCACCTCACTCCTTTCAGAGAGTTTTATAGATAAAAAATGTCTCCCCTGAGTGTCCTTTCTCCAGACCAAACAATCCCAGTTCCCTCAGCTGCTCCTCATAAGACCTGTGCTCTAGACCTTTTGCCAAGGTTGTTGCCTTTCTTGGACCCTCTCCAGCACCTCAGTATCCTTCTTGGAGTGAAGGGCCCAAAACTGAACACAGTATTCAAGGTGCAGCCTCAACAGTGTTGAGTGCAAGGGGATGATAATTTAATCCTATTCCTGCTGGACACACTATTTCTGATAGAAACCAGTATGTTGTTGACATTCTTGTCCACCTGGACACATGCTGGCTCATAATCAGCCAGCTGTCAACCAACAGCTCCAGGTCCCTGTTGGCTGGGCAGATATCCTGCCACTCATCCCCAAACCTGTATTGCTGCCTGCGCTTTTTGTGGCTAAAGTGCAGGATCTGTCACTTGGTCTTGTTGAACCTCATACCATTGGCCTTGGCCCAGTGACCTAGCATGTCCAGATCCCTCTGAAGAACCTCCCTATCCTCAAGCAGATCAACACTCCTACCCAAGTTGTCTGCAAAGTTACTGAGGGTGCCCTTAATTCCCTCGTCCAGATCACTGATAAAGATATTAAAGAGAACAGGCCCCACTACTGAGCCCTGAGGGACACCGCTTGTGACCGACTGCCAGATGGGTGTAACTCCATTCACTACTACCCTCTGGGCCCAGCCATCTAGACAGTTTTTTATCTAGCAAAGCATACACTCATCCAAGCCATGACCAGCCAGTTTATCTAGCAGAATGCTGTGGAAAATAGTGTCAAAAGCTTTATTAAAGTTTACGTAAACAACATCCACAGCCTTTCCCTCATGCACTGTGGGTCACCTTGTCATAGAACAAAATCAGTTTAGTCAAGCAGGACCTGCCTTTCATAAAGCCATGCTAACCGGGCCTGTTTGACTGGTTGTCCTGTATGTTCTGCATAATGGCACTCAAGATGACCTACTCCATAACCTTCCCTGTCACTGAGGCCAGACTGATAGGTCCCCAGATCCCCCTTCTGGCCCTTTTTGTAGATGGGTGTCTCATTTGCTAACTTCCAGTTAACTGGAACCCTCCTATTCAGCCAGAACTGCTGATAAATGATGGAAAGTGTCTCAGTGAGCACTTTCACCAGCTCTCTCAGTACCCTTGAGTGGATCCCATCTGGCCCCATAGACTTATATGCGTCTGAGTTGTGTAGTGTAAGTGGTGTAGTAAAACTGGTGTAGTACAATCGTTTATATAAGACATTTTAGGGACAGACTGTATTTGACCAAATGTGAATAGAAAGCAGCCGGGAATGTAATTTAAAACAGAGGTTAAATATGCCAAAATCATTATGCCATTCTCTGGAACAAAGTGAACCTGAAATATCCGTAGAATTATTATTTGTGTAACAGTCAACAGAACTAAGTTTTTACAAGGACCCTTTTTTTCATCACTGGTGTTTTAGAAGATGTCCTACTTGTGACAGGTCTGCATGACTATGCACTGCATGTCAAAATATTATATAGTTGAGAGTCATATGACACCTACCCTACTCTTGGGCAGCCAGTAGGCACAAGTGATATGGGAGAAGTTACAAGGCAGGAGATAGCAACTGTAGGGTAACTATGGGTTGGATGGACAGAGGATGCCAGGAAAAACCCCTGGTGTCATCTCTTACTGCAGAAATACCTTAGACAATGACCTGTCCTCAGGTTGTAACAGTGCCCACAATAATCCATAACTGGAGAACTGGAAGACTCCTGATGTTCATACTCCCACGCCCAGAACATTCATTTCACAAACATTTTTCTCATATCCTTGATGACCAGGGGATGACCCTGGAACATTAGTTTTTCAATATGCATCTCTGCTTGTGTGAATGTAGGTATACACAAATACTTTTATGTTCCTCAGAAAATTAACGATCTCCTCCAATTTTTCTTACCTACAACTTCTAGTAATTCTGTAGATTCTTCAAGTCTTTCTTCATCCCACGTAATGTTATTTTCATAGAATCCTGTGATGACTAGACAGATAAAAAAGAAATCTATACGAGTCATCTTTACCTTTTCAGACTTCATATATACTCATTAAAACAATTCATGGCAGTTCTTTTTTTTCTAGGGAGCCTGATTGGGACATAATTAATTCCAGTCTTAGCAATCATATTAGTTAACAGTGTTATAGCATCTTAAAGCATGTTTTAGACAGGAAATTAGTTGGTTTTTTAATATATATGGCTCAGGATAAACAGTTGATCTTTTCAATGAAAATTTCTTATTTTTCTTCTTGACTTACTGTTACTTTTTTTTTCCCTGTGTGACTTTCTTTCTTAGCTCTTTACAGGAGTACAGTCAAATACTAGTTTTCATTCTATTTGATAAAGTCTAAGAATGTATCTTAGTTTACACTGTTAAAGAAGAAAAATGTTAAAATCTGTGTAACAATTGAAAGAAAAATTGCAACAACTCCTTGGCATATGCTGCAGAATATTTTTCTGTAAAATATCACACATGTCCCTATAGATTGAACATCAATGTGATGGAAGGTGCAGTTATTCTTTCCTATCTCTGAATTTTTGAAATGGAGTCCCATTTATAGTTAAATCACTATGTTCTATAAAAACTTTTTTTTCAAAGACAAGCTGTACATGGTAAATGATGGACTTTACCTCATGGCATTGGATAAATGTTTCTGACTGTATTTTTCTTCCCCCCCCCCATCTCTGTAGTCTTTTGAACACTTAACAGTTTCATTTTTTTTAAATCTAAAAGTATGCCACTTAGGTACAACTTTCTTAAAAGCACTTTAGCTTATGACTTTTCAGTGCTCAGTGGGTAAGATATAGAGGCAGAATCATGTATTTCATGACAATCAGATTTGTCCATTCACTTTTTTCAACTGACAGTAGTGAAAGAACTGAACAAACTAACAGCACTGTCATTTCATGTCCAATTCAGGGCAGAGATTGCAATAAGCCTTTGCAGTACTTAACTACAGTCACTGGAAAGCTGAGATGTTGCAATAACAAATCAACAACAGTGCCCTTGTTAAATTAATACTCATGACTCTTAAGAGTGACTACCCTCAACAAAACTGACTCATACAGGATAAAGTTAGTACAACTGAAATCAGGATTTTATTCAGAGACACCAGGAATCCCACGGTGCCAGTACCATTAGGAAATGACAGCCTATCACCACCCCTGTTGACAGTTTTGCACTGTTGAGATAAGTCACTACCATGCTCCTATAAAATTCTTCACTGGTAAGAATAGAGCACAAAGGAATATCCTGGATTTTAGAGAGAACTTGTGCAAAGTATTTTTGAAGATTCATTCATGTAAAGTTTATACATATCATACTTCAAAGAGCATAGATAAAGGGAAATCTGGTGTACTTAATTTAAATATTTCTGAGTCAACAAAATTTCATATTTTTGCCCTAAATGTGTGTTTTGTTGTATTCCATTAACAATGGAAAAAACTTAAGCTAATTTTTTCTGCCCAGTAACCACAAATTTTAGCACACACATTGTCTGTCAAAGCACGATACTAATTTTTTTCTGATATTCTTAGGGAGATAAAATAGAAATTTTTTATTAGGAAATGCCTGGGTTTGCATGATTCATAAAGTCCTTTATGTGAGAGTTTTCTAACTGAATTCTGTTGTGATTTTAGAACCAATCTGATTCTAACATATCAGATAATGGATTTTTCTCTGGGATCTGCAAAATCTTGCTCTTGCCCTTTACTCTGTCTGTGCATATGTTCCTTTTAAATTTAATTTAAACTTGATTCTGGGATATGGTCACATTTTCATTGTCCTCCAACTTCATCTAATTTTGCACTTTATTTCTTTCTTTAGGCTGTTCCAAACCCTTTTTTTATTGTGCTGAGTCTGTGAATCCATACATTAGAACACAGTTTAGATTTCAGTCACAGTGATTCCTGTTCTCATTATGTTTTATGCATAAGTTTTATCAGTGCCTGTTTATGCACTTGATTTAAAATTTAATCTACTATGACATAACAATTCAACCTTCTTACTAAGCTTTATAGATTGTCAAGTAGAGAGATTAGAAACAATTTTTATGTTTTGCATTCTATCCCTTAAAATTCATATTTATAAACATTATACTCAAACTAAATTTCCATTGTAGCTGACTTGCCTCGTATAACCTTGAAATAAATGGAATATTGATTGTCTGCTTTAGTATATTAAAGTATGGTCTTCCATGGATCAAACTTTGTGAAAAAAATAACACATAAAAAGATCCTATTTGCTTAGGTATCTGAAAATTTTGTCCTGTGTCAATTTTGTATCCTGTATGAAAAAAATGTTTTAGAATATTTTATTCACTTTGTAGACTACACATCCTGCCTTCTTAACAGAGAGGAGTGTAGGTGCCTTCCACTGTAATTTATGTATTTTAGTGTCTGCAATTTATTATGTTCTTGATTCATTTTGTTGGCTTTTAAAATCAATCACTTTGTTTTCTCTTTTACGCCTTTAATTGGAATGGTTTTAAAAATAGCATTCAGCGTGTGAGTTGTTGTCTGTTTTAAAGGCAAAATTTCCTAGCAATTTTCTGCCATGGTGGAGACAGACGATTCAAAGATCCTCAGGCAGGTTGCTGCCTGTGGGAGACACATACACTATGTCAGGCCTGTTGCTCTGTGAAACAGTATGATACAACACCCAGGACAGAGTTGAGCTGGTGAAGGAGTGGAAAAGCATTTTGAAAGCTGGTTCCAACAGTACGGCCTGAAACTATGAAAGCATAGTTTCAGATTCCAATATAACATGATGGGATGAGAATAGGCTTTTCATATGGAGCCACTTTCTCTTCTAGTTTGCATTCTGCCTTTCATTACTCCTGCACAACGTGCCCGTTATGCTCATGATATTGGATGAGCCATTAGTCATATTTTCAGGGAAACAACTTTTGTTTTATTCCAAAATTTATTGTTGATAATCATTGTATTCCACTTCAAGGGTAACACATTTATTATTTCTTTTACAAGTCTGTAAACACACTTGCAGCTCCAGTTGCCATTAGTTTGCTTTGGGAAGAAGGTGATCAACAGAGCTCAAAAGAATGTGTGTGTCTGTCAAGAAACATCAGTTGGCCAACGAAAATTGTTCATTATCTCTCTGCTGAGAGGAGTTTTATTACCAAGAAATAAGAGCCCAAGCTAAAGCAGATGGAAACTTAATTTCATTTTACTGCCAAGGAATTATGGCTCATAGGTATATAATTTCACACAGATCTGAACAGAATCCAAACACAACATTCTGAATCAAGCTTAAAGAAAGAGTTTAACCTTGGTAACTTTGGATTGTCTAACTTTATTTGTGACATCTTTAGCTTTCATGGAAAGAGTTAGCAGGCAGTTTATTCTTAAAAAATTTTACTAACTCCACTTGTGACAGGTTGCCAATTTGATAAAGAGTCATATACCATCACCTTCTGAGTGCAGCCCATCAGCCAGTTCCCCACCCAACCCACAGACCACTTGTCCAGACCGCAACACATGCATTTCTCTAGGAGGAGGCCATGGGGAACTGTATCAAAAGCCTTGGAGAAGTCCAGGTAGACAATGTCAACTGCTCTCCCTGTAACAACCAAGCAGGTTACTTTGTCATAGAAGGTGATCAGGTTTGTCAAGTACTATTTGCCCTTGGCAAATCTGTGCTGGCTTTTCCCAGTCATGTGATTTATTTGCCTTGAGATAGCCCCACGAGGACTCATTCCATAACTTTCCCAGGGATTGAATTAAGACTGATGGGCCTATAATTTCCTGAGTAGTCCTTTAAGCCTTTCTTGTAGATGATGGTGACATTAGACTTCTTCCAGTCTTCTGGGATGTCCCCCAATGTAATTATCTTGATTATGTTAAATATTAGCTTTTCATGTGAGTTCTCAAAACACAGAAGTGTAGCACCATTGACACAGAGGTGTAAAATCAGTATAAGTGTAAAAACAGTAAACTTAATTTAAAAAAAAATCAGCTTCTCCATTTTTTTATAAGTTACGGTACGCAGAAATGTTTCACTGTTTAGCATGCATTGTGCTGAAAAATCCCATTACTTACTATGCAAAAACTGTTGTAGCAAGCAGTTGTGATTAAGTCTTAGAAGGCAAATGGAACTGCATCTGGAATACACTGCTAAAATAAAATGTTGTTGGTTCATGTTTTTTACCATGGTGAGACTTCAATGTAGATTTATAACATTAAATCAAGATATATAGTTCATTAACTTACAGGCATCAGAACAATGGAACAATGTTATAGTCACACCTGAGCATTTCTGATTTTCCTTAATATGGATATTGTCATTACTTAAAAGAAAAAAAAAAATCTTATGTTTGAGATGGTGGTCTTTTCACAGGAAAGAAATACATGAAGAACAATTAAGGTAAAAATGCACTCACTTGATCACCATGGCATATGATATAAAACACAATTTACTGATAGACTTTTTTTTCCAAAGACATCTTTTTTCTGAAATGAAAAAAAAAAGTAATTTATTTTGTGATTACCAATTTTTTTTTTTTTATAGACTCCTTTGGTCTTCATATAATGATAATGATGTAGGAAGGCCTCCAGTCCTAGTCCAGTTATGTATCCCATAAATTATTCTCCTTGATAGCCTCTCTAGTCTTTCTAATTAATTCCACAGCAAATGGTCTTTATATATTCGTCACACCTGAACTTCATGAGTCAGTGCTTCAACAGATCAAGTGTGTGTGGTGAACCAGATCAAATGTGGCTTCAAGTTATGACTTTCAAGGTCAAAAATATATAACATGAAAAATGTTCTTGAATTTTCAGTCACCGAATCAGTAAGAAACATATACTCATCATTTCTATTACCCTTCCATTTCCTTCTTAAGTCATGAATGTTAATTTTATGTTTCCAAACCCTTGCAAATAAAATAAATTAAATAAAACCCAGCTACTGTTAGAACCAGGTCAGTTTCTGCACCTAGTCCTGCACTTCAAAGCTAGTGGAATGTTTAAGACATTTAATGACAGGAACAGTTTATAGATTAAATCTGTAACCAGCAGTAAATGTTTATATAGTGTTGCATCATGAAAAAAATGAAGCAACTTACATTGAAAGAATTCAATATATATAGATTTTTTTGGTTTACTGGATTCAGTAATGCTAATCACTTTTGTGATCACATAATGCAAAATAAACTGTGACCCAGTCCTGGTTAGGGTTTCTATGCATTAAAATAATAACTTTTATAAATGTTGAATAAATGTTTAGAAATAGCACTTTGCTTTTGCTACAACAAAGTCTTAGCAAAAATTACCAATGCTGAAAATTTTCCATTATAAGAAAATGCTTATTGTCTTGTATCACAGAATAGGCCAATATTAATGAACATATTTAATGTTAACTTGAAAATAAACACCTTAAGAATTTTATAAATGTATGCAAAAATTATATATATAAATATGTCTTACAAAAAAACTTTTTCTTCAATAATAACATAAAAGTGTGGCTTTGCTAAACTAGAAATATTTGAAAGATTTAGGTAAGTTTCTCCATCTCAATTGCATTTAAAATTTAGCAGATATTAAGAAAAAATCCATATATTTTACAAATACTTATGGCTAGTGTTAACCTTCAACATGAATAATAAATCAATTTTCATAAGATCCACATCCGTGTACAGCTTTCAACTGTTACAAATCACATGATAGATACAGCTGATGCAATCTATGTATGTCAAAAGAAAAAAGACTGCAAGCCACTGTTAGGCATTTTTATCCCTTACCTTTAGAAGTAATTTTAGATGGGAAAACTAAAAATATTACACTTACTATTAAATTGTCTTAATATGACATTACATTCAGAACCCTGAATACATAAAGATAGTCTAAAACATAGATTATAAAAAGGGGAACAATGAGAAAAAATCAATCCAGAGGTTAAAGAACATTATATTTACTTTTTTTTTTAAAATCATGTCAACATTATTTCAAACTAGGACAATATTATTTAATGAAACATCTGGAAACTAGAGACCTGGCTATGCAGGTGTCTGCAGGAGGAGGAGGATGTACCTGAAGTAGTGAGTGTAACAGAATTGTGACCGACACAGCAGTATTATCCTGTTCCTGCACACAGTAAAGCCAACACTACCTTCCTCAATGCTTCCAAGCTCACTAGAGCTGATATCTACCTGTTAACCTGTGATGACAGAGGTTTGCAAGGATGATAAAAAACAAAGAACCCAATTTCAGCACCACACATTATATGGAAGCTTTGTGAGGGACTGTGTAAAACATTCTCCACAATACTGCTTATGATGTCCACTAAGTACTGGAAAAATTAAGACTGCTTCAGTCTGTAACAATAGCTTCAGGATATTGGGATATCCATGGGAGTTATTAAAATAGGTTATAATAGGTTTTGAGGTCATTACCTGTTCTGGGGACTCCATAAACATGTGCAGTGAAAAACTATCAAAATATGAATGTTTTATTTACAGGACACGAAGCTCATAGATGTAGAGAAGATTAAAAAACTGTATCTAAAACATGACAAGGTCTTATTGCAAGGTGTGATAATTGTCATACCTCATACTAGCCTGACCCGACTACCATCTACCACTTGACGGTCATTTTTCAACTTAAAATATGAGTGCAGTCACATTTTTCAGGTTAAGTGTCTCAAAATCATGCAAATATGAGATCCCTACATATTTTATAAACTTCAAAAATGGCAAATTCACGGTGAATTGGTGAGCTCATGCTCACCATAAGTAGAAACAGATAATTAGAAAAGTGGCAGGAAAAAAATACATTTACTTTTATATTTTGTTCTTATGCACTATGTATTTTGTTATTTACCCATGTAATAGATTCTAAGTCATTACCTGGTAAACCAAAAGTATTTAATGTGTCTATGCCTTCACAAATGGATATCAGGAAAATATTAATCTTGGATACATTTAAGTATTGGATGTGTTAAAACCAGCTTGCTTTGGTAAGAGGATAGAACACATTCCTCATCAACAATTTCCAGTTAATATTTTGTATAACTGTAAAAAAATGAAATATATCACTCTAGATTAGAGGTGAAATTCATCCTGGCTGTTGTTAACTGGTGTTAAACTCACATACCATGTTTAATTTCCTATTTATTCATTTCTGTGAAAACAGTCACTACCTGATGGAAACAAGTTGACACTGCAGAAAAACTGAGTGAAGAAACGCTGTATAAATTAGGGTCGATGTGATAACTGTTAGCATGACGCTAGTGTGTATTCCAAAAATTTCTGATAGATTTCTGCCTTCTGAACTTTTCAAACAAATAGAAAACTAGAAGCTAGTAGAACTTCTTCCATTCTTGGGAAGGTAAATATCATAGAATCATAGAATAACAGAATGGTTTCTGTTGGAAGGGAACTTTAAGATCATCTAGTTTCATCCCTTCTGCCACATGCAGGGACAATGCAACTAGACCAGGTTGCTCAAAGCCCCATCCAGCATGGCCTTAGACATTTCTAAGGGAGAGCATCCACAACTTCCCTGAGCAACATATTCCAGGGTCTCACTGCCCTCACAGTAAAGAATTTCTTCCTAATATCTAATCTATATAATATCTCTCTTTTAGTTTGAAACCATTACCCCTCGTCCTATCATGACAATCCCTGTTAAAGAGTCTCTCCCCATCTTTCCTGTTGTCCCACTTTATGTACTAGAAGGATGCTGTAAGATTGCCCTGTAGCTTTGTCTTCTCCAGGCTGAACAATCCCAATTCTTTCTCTCTCTCTCCCTCTGTCTTTCTCTCTGTCCTCATAGGAGAGATGCTCCAGCCCCCTGATCATATTTGTGGCCCTCCTCTGGACTTGCTTGAGCAGGTCCATGTCCTTATTACCCTTGGGGTCCCAGAGCTGGACACAATACTCCAGGTCAGGTCTCAGAATTGTGGAGTAGAGGAGCAGAATCACCTTCCTTGGCCTTCTGGTCACACTTCTTTTGATAAAAGCCAGGATGAAATTGGCTTTCTGGGCTGCAAGTGCACATTGCCAGCTCACGTTCAATTTTTTTACCCACCAACACCCTGAAGTCCTTCTCCACAAAGCTGTTCTGAATCAACTCATCCCCCAGCCTTTTCTACTTTTTTGTAAATCTTTGTCTCCAAGAAGAAAAAAAAAAAAAAAAAAGAAAAATAATCTACGTACATACAAGTCCAATTCTGGCTGCATAGGATACAAAAATTTGTGTTACTGAGGTTAAAATTTGTGAACCGATATTTGCCCTACTGGTTCCTGACAGTACTCCTACTGGTTACTGACAACCATGTACATATATATATATATATATACCCTGATAAAGGGACTTTCATGTGAATTACTCATTAAAGTAATAACACAGTGGCTCAAAAATATCTTTGAAGTGTTACTTAAGCCACCAAATTAAGGAAACATTTGCGTAAATACAATAGACTTCTGTAACGTGACTTGGCCTCTAGAAAAGAAAGAATTGCCACTGATCTAGAATCTCTTTTGTATAACTAATACATTTGTAGAAAAATGCAAAGCCTTGGGAAGCCTTGACAATTCCCTCCCCATCCACATGAAATGCAAGATGTTACAAAAACAGGCTGTTAAAGTTCCCAGCATCACACGACAGCAGAAAACACAGTCATAATTATCTTTGCAATGTAATGCATTCTGATTACCTATGTACAGCAATTATATAAAATAACAGAGCTGTTAACATGCTGTCACTGAGTCACAGAACTCACGTGAATATTTTATGTAGAATGAAGTAGAAAAGGGCAGTCTTTTAATTAAAGGTAAACTCTGTAACATTCTCAGACAGTAACTCCAAACATTAAAAAATACGTGTGATTTCTCTCTTTCATACAACTTTTGAATATACATGTAACTATGGCTTCATTCAAGAAACCCATTGGACAAATTGATTTTGATCTTGAGAGGGTGAAATCTATTGTACCAGAAGTCTTTTTGTCCATCACCTCTGTTTTAGGAGTTTAAGCTTTTTTCTCATTGTATTCAATCAAGGTCAATATAGACTTTGAATTTAAGGACTGAGTAGTTGAGACATTTGTCTGTAGCAAGTAGCGTTTTGAATAATTGCAAAGTGTTCCAGAAACTTTTATTATCTGAATTCAGATGCATCCAGGTAAAGATTTTACAAGACATTCCTGAAGACTATTGTCTTGAAGCTCCTGTCAACTGCATTTTTCAATTATCATTACGGAAAAGGCAAAAAAGGTACTTTATGTATGTCTGTTCCTCATTGTAGCACTTCAATAGCACCAGTCCAGTAGTACTATTTGTTCTTTGCTTACAATTCAAGGACCCAGTCTTTCAAACTAGACATGAGCTCTGGATGAATTTCCAGAGAAATAAATGTCCTTTCACTGACTTGAATAGATTTTACGTGATTTCAGAAGAGCTTGATATTCCTTTGGTTTGAAACAGGAAGAGTACATCTAGCAGTACATCATTATAAAAATTAGGTCCCAGGTTTACTAATGATCATATGCTAAGTTAAAATGATTGGATTTACCAGAGTTTAGAGAACTAGCATATTAAGAACAAGTAGCTTTTTCTTGCAAATGACAATGCAAATATAAGTACATGTTTCTAAATATTGTATCAATGCTAAACAACAAAAGCTTTATTATGTAAATACACTCCATCTTAGGTCTGGTTGACTATTCCCTTTGCTTTTAATATGTGATTTCATTGAGACTAGAACATTTCATAAGAACACACCCATTTTAATTACCTTTTCCCTCAGGACATGATTACAGTAATTTTTTGCTTCAGTTTCTTACTGTGATTTGCTTAGTTCTAGTAACATTTATAACATATTAAGAGATTTTCTATTTAACAGTTTTTATTCTAATATTTTAATATTGCAAATCATGCTTCTTAATCATGTGAAACATGCTTTACAGTTATTCGGTGAAAAACTTCATTTCCTTCTTTCTTCTCATTCTGAAATGCAGAGTAATGTGTAGACAATTTCTACCTCTACACATTAATAATATTTTCCTAAAACTACAGAAAAATAAACTTACTTTTTTAAAAAAATAGACTTTGGGGAGAAAAAATAACTTCATCATTTGAGCATTTTGAATTCACATTTTGAAGCTGACCTCACAATACTAAATGGCACAGGATTTTTCTTTTTCTATTAGTTAAGACTGATATTTATGATGTAGCACTGTAGGCATGTGAGTAAAGCTTTTATTGTCACTTTGAGAAAACAGTCTTTTTATTTAACTTGCTTCTGTCTTATATATATTTTAATATATACTTACTTTCCCTTGAAAAATAGGCTTATACAACTGATCTCTAAAATTAAGTTCTTTTAGCTAGATTAGTGCAAAGACTGCATATGAGGTTTAAAAATATTTGAACTTCTGTCTATTTTACTATATAATTAATTAATTCAGATTTTATTACTAATAATCCAAATCTTTAAGCCATAGTTTCAGTAACAACACTGACGACCATAGGAGTTGACAGAACTGGATTCCACTTTCAGTGACAGCTGGTCTTAGACTACATCATTAGAGCTACAGTAGTTCATGGGAATTTCACCAAAATCACAACCAAAGTTTGTCATCCACTGTTGTTTCAGCATTGCATTTCTAAACATTGAAGGTGCTCCAGTGGTTAAACCCCACGTTATTACTTACAATTTGTGAAAGAACATATCAGGTTTTGTTGAGGTTCTTCAAATAGCCATGAGAAGAAGCTGCTATTGTACAGATTATTTGCAGATGTTTTCCACAATGGCTTTTACACCCAGTAAAATATAAGAAAGCTCATTAGTAGTGTAATGTTTCCTGTAATTTACAGAATTGTCTGTGAGAAATAAAAAATATCACTGGAATGTGCAGAAAATGTGTTAAAACCCCTTCACAGACAACAAAGCTTCCATTCTTATTTATTTTATACTTGACCTCATTCTTATTTGCATTAAGACTGTTAAATCCACCATAAAGGTCTTCTAAGTTGGATGAAAACTATGCACTTGCCCTCACTTAAAAATATCCTTGCCCACCTAGTGTCGTGTATACCAACCTTTGAGTAAATAACTATCAGGTCCAAGTCAAAAATTTTGCTATCTTTGTCTTTCTTTTTCCCTCCTTTCTTTTAACATACGTTCCATAAGTTAGGATCATTAGGTTTCACCTGCTGAGAACTGACTTCAAGTCAATAATGTACAGAAAATAAATTACCTTTTTGAAAAATCAAAAAAACCTTGTTTGAAACTTAGTTCAAACAGTCCTTTCCTTCTGCAGCTCTCCAGCTTCCCCTGAGTTTGTTACAGCTATATATGTCCGTTGGCATTCCCAAGAGTTGAAAATTCCTCCATTTAGCCACCAAATCATGAATTGCTTATGGAAGCTAGTATTGAATAAAAGAGACTTGAGTGTTACCTATTTTTTTCTTTTCTGAAATCTCTTTGGCCATTCTTGTATTTGTGAAATTCCTGGCTTTTTTTTGCTACCTGAGTCCTCAGGTAGTCTGTGCTGCAGATGCGGACCTCAAAAATCTTTAAATCACCCTCTCTCTTTTACTTGGTGCAAGAAGTCTTCCATCCTCCCTTCCTTTCTAGGTCTGATTTCTTCCTAGTGATTTTTGCAACTCTTGGAGGTATCTCAGGCAGTGCTACAGGGAAGGAGCAGGGAAGAAAACAGCATAACTCATCCGTGAATGTAAAAGGGTTGACAGCACAGGAAACCTTCCATTAGCAGTGATCATTCATTCAAATGGTGTTGATTGCAAATGGGTATATTTGCTGGACACAGTACTATCTGGAGATTTTCTAATGAACCTCAGGAAATTAAGAACATATTTTCTGTAGAAAAATAAAGTTCTGCATTCAGTGGTTTCTGCAGATCTGGAGGAAAAGATCTGCCATCAATATTCAGCTCGCCACTAGTGTTATTAGTCCTCAGCTAAAATGGCCATTTATACAGGAAGAGGGAATGGGGTTCACTGAATATTTCATGTTATTTAAATAAATTTTCACTATGATGGCTTTTGCAAAGCATCTCACACAAAGGGATGAATGCAAACCCTTAACTGTTAAGCCTCTGCATCTCACCTTAGACTTATCAAATTTTGTGAAACGAATTTCACTGAGAGTGATAAAGCTAAAGAAACAGTGATTCTTAAGATCATATGTGTGTGCTGAATTTCTCCAGCTAATGAGTTGTAGGTGGCTGAACTAACTTAGAAATAATTTAGCCTTTCTTCAAAATTCTTTTAAACTTGGAAACATGAGATCAAAAAGAAGGGTTCAAGTAACTCTGCAATAGGAAATTGCACTTTTAGGGTACTAGGAATTTGCTCATCTTTGAGGGAAATGAGAGTTCTAACATCATCCCTGAATTTATTTATTTATTTATTTATTGTTTTGTTTTGTTTTGTTTTGTTTTGTTTAGTTATTTATAATTCTCTCATTGGTACACAATTGTCAGACAGATTAGGAATGTCTAAAGATAGAAACGAGTTTAATGTAATAGTAAAGACTGTGTGCCCAAATGTTTGCCCACGTTTTTCCAACTATATTAAAGCTCTAAAAAAATTATATTGTCACCCCTTCTCAACCATCAAGTCTAATGAATAATATTGTTCTCTCTTCTAAGCCTTCTTTTTCTATAATTTTAATATACAGAAATCTAAATTAAGTACATTAAAGGCATTATAGCTGAAAATATCTATAACATGAGCTCTTGTTTGGGCATAGGGAATAAATTGAAAATTAAGTTTGGGTGAATATGTATACATCACTTTAACAAAGTCAGTTGAAACATTCTTCCTTTTGAAAATGTTTCATGGGGGTAAAACGATCTTCATAAATTCCCTTACAAATAATTAAAATCACATTTGCAAACAAACACAATACTGTATTTCAATTAAAATTACATTTTCAAACAAATAAAATATTGTATTTCAAATCTTCCTTTTAGTTTTGCTTTGCATCATGTGTTAGCTTGTAATATTATTTTGAAGTCTGGCACTCCGATTTAAGTAAAGCAATTGACTGATATATTGATCTTCTTTAGCCCATATTTTTTCAAGAAAATTCTTTTTTGATTCACTATGAAAGCAGCTTAAGCACTTTCTGAAATAATAGAATTTAATGTGAAATCCCTGTGGGTGGTGGTATAAATAAATACAGATATTAGCATTAATTCCACTTAGGAATGTCTTTTGGTTTTTTTGTCTTTTTCACAGTCTTTTGGGACTTTTCTGACTACATTTTCTCACTGATAACAAGTAATATAAATTCCACACCCTACTAATGAGGACCAAATCTGATTTCTCTTATATCCTAGAGAAACAGCAAACATATCAAAATAAACAAGTACAACACAGCATAGAAATTGCAGACATAAACTCACTTTAAAAATTCATGTTTTGAAGGAAATGCCTCCCTTTTTTCTTTGATTTATTAGAAAATAAATTTAAAGAAGAAACTCAGCAATGGCATCCTTTGCATCTTCAGATTTATATTATACAAAAAAAAAGAGGCTTTATAATTTTTTTTTGTATCAAACTGCAAGTATGTGCCATATATAGTCTGCTTCAAATCAGTGTCTTTTACATAAAAGTACTTCCGAGAAATATGAAGCATTCTGAAGCCAGAACAGGGAACAGAATGGGTCCAGAATACCTGATTAGCCACTTATGCATATGATGCTAACTAGTATATCTTGGCAATATATATCTAAAGTGCAGGTGTTCAAATTATTTCACAGGAGGGTCAACACTGATAGCATGCAGAGAGTTGTTAGAAGGTATGAAAGGGTGTTGGGAAATGTAGAATTCTGACCTATTTCCAGGTGAGTGCTGAACACTTGCAAATGAGCAGCACTGATGTGTGAAGTTTTGTGAGGTGGAAGGAACTCAAGAACTGCAACTTTTCACACAATAAGCTTAATATCTAAAACTGTTCAGAATTTTTGGTACAACAAAAAATGAAAATGCACTCCACTTGGAAAACATTGGCTCCAACAATGTACCTTGGAAGCTTTGAGAACAGACTTCATCCCATTAATGTTATGTATTTTAGGAATCTGATTCATCAGGCATTTTAAGAAACAAATTTGTACTGCATTTTGTTGTAAATACAGTGAAATAAGAAATGAAGGAAATGTTTTTACAGTGGTTTCATGACACTTATTTGTTGGAAAGTTCAAGAAGAGACAGAGCTAGGATTCTATGTTTCTAACTATTTCACTATTTTAATAATATTAAAAAAAAAAAAAAGGTCAGTAGAAAAGAGATATCATCCTACATTTTTCCAGACAATTGGAGTGCATCTCATAACACTAGTTATGTATCTGTAAAAGAAACTCTTCAAAACATTTCCTACTGCACCATTTAATCATCATTTTGGTGGTCAAAAAAGTTAATAAGGCCACACTTTTAATAAGCTAATACATCTGAAAAGTATCTATAAGAACATAAATGTATAAGGCCAAAATATTACTGGCAACTGGGATTTGACTAATGCTATGTTCAACGTTTATTCTAATTGTTTGCATGGTAACAAGGGAAATTAGATGGCCCAGTCCTTCACAAGAGAGCTGCAGAAGAACCAGCCTAATTTAACACCATCAGCTTTCCAAAATACAGATGTATGTTCACAACAAGTTGTGGCAATTCCCACATAGACAGTTCTCACTTTGATTTAGTCATGTAGCAACTGGGACAAAATGCCAAATCACTATGCTAAAAAATAAACACACCTCCCAAGGGAGAGCACACATCCACTGCTTATCTCACGGTCTGAAAGACAGAGGTACCTCTGGGTGAGGTTCACCAGTGCCAATATCTCGGCTTTTAGGTAGTTAGTATTAAGCAAAAAGGCACCATTAAAGGGCAGTCAACCCCTTCCTGAGCAGCAGAGATGAGATGAATCACTCAAACAGGTGCATTTCCCTTGGTGTCGATAGTCATTCACACAGTTCTGATTAATGTTCACGGAACTTTGCTCATGCAGAGATGTTTTATAAATAGTAAAATGTGTTTTTCCCACTGCATACATGATAGTTTGATGTGAATAATGTTATATATATATAGCCACTGACTTTTAGATTAGTGATACAACTGCAACAAAGGTCATCAAGTTAAAATCATGCTCGCTCTCTCATTGTCAAGACAAAAATGAGCTGTAGCTCTCAGTTTGGTTCCTAGGGAGCATTTCTTTTCCTCAGCAGAAAATCACAGCTCCAGACTCAAGAAATTGTTTTTCATGTTGGTATTATCAGCTGAGTAGTAGAGATTGACAGAAAACTCAGAGTGATTTGCCTGCTCTTGTAAAGCTGTTTGATGCAGAGAAAAAGATGTGATTTTTACAGAAGAAATTTCCTTTTAGGGAGTTTACATTTCTACTTCATCAGAAAACAAACAGAGATACAGGTCTTTGCCTATTCATCTAATGCTTAGTCAAGTACTGAAAAATATGGAAAATAGATAATCAAGTGCATCTAAATAGACCATATTCCCAGATGGATGTTGCAGATCAGAGGATTTGGCCCACTGTACATATAAAGCTCTGAAAAATACTTATTTATATAATCAATCAGTCCATTTGTTGTGTTAGGACTTAAAAAACCCTCTCTGCCTAATAATAAAACTGCTGTGTCTAGACCAAGCTATTTGCTTGGGATTGTCTGTGAGTTTGGTTTGGGTATCATTTTATAGTAATGTCTTTCATTTCAAAGTTAACAGTGCCTCATGATTGCCTTATGATCTGGGCTGAATCTAATTTTAACCAGGATGGATTTTGCTTTGTCCTCATTTTTTAATAATTAAGAACAACAGAAAATGTACCATGACATTGTTATTAAGATGACAGTCAATTATGCAGCCTTCCTGAAAGTTAGTCATTAAGACCAAAGGAATTTAGATTTTATTTTCTTCATGATATTTTATACAAGATATTTACTTCCTTCAGCTGAAAAGAGTAAATTGGAAAAAAAAAAAAAAAAAGTTGTTACAATACCTAGATTCTTTTCAAATAGTTATACTTAGGGAATGCAGTAGGGATTTAACCTTTTAATTAAACTAGCATTATTGCAAAGAAAGATGGCTTTGAACATTGGTAAGGTCAGTCTGCAAGAAACAAATTTATTATTGCTTCAGAGATAACTTTACTAACTTCTAAAGAATTCAACTCTCTGTCTTCCCCTGCTTTATGCAACTATAAAAACTACCAAAAAACCCTATCTAGAAGAAAGGAGCAAAATGCTTTAGAACTCAGCACGTAGGTAGGCAGACACAACAGTGAGACACAACAGTTTTATCCAACAAAAGAGTAAGGCAACAAATTAGAAAAAAACCAATTAGGTTTGAAGTATCCAGGTTAAGACATGTAGAATACTGATTTTCAAGAAAATCCAATAGGCTCATAGTAAATTTCCATCTGTTGTCTTGTGCCTGGAGAATCTTCCATGCCATGTAATATAAATGTGATTTTTAATAGCATTTTTCAGCCCTAAATAACTTTTCAGACATTACTAACCCTGCCAGATATACACTATAACATGAAACAAAACAATTGCTTGATCATTAAGGCATGGACTCTAGCATGTGTTTGCAAAGAATTAATAAAGCCAGCTGGCTTATTTAGAATGTGAGTGCTCAAATCACTAAAGAATAAAAATTTTTCCAACATGACTGTGGAAGGAGATGTCAAAACAGAAATAGCCCCAGCAGAGAATTGTTGTCTCCACCCAGCAGAGTAGCTACTGACTGATTTTCACATTTAAGTTCAAATGTGAAAAATGCTTACCTGTCCAAATACGACAAAGGTAAATTTTGGGTACCTAGGTCTAAAAGCTGTTCCACAGTTAGTGGAAATCTGTGCATATATCCATTTGTTTCCTACAGTTTTGCTAGCTACCTGCACTTCTATTCACCATGGTCGACTCATTGCCTCAGTTCAGGCTAAGCCCTATGGGACCATTAAAAATAAGGACGGCTGTGCTGGCATGTTTACTTGGCAATCCAGAAAATGCTGGTGCGATACCATAGTTAGTTTATTTTTAATTGGAGCAAACAAAGATGGTGGTAAACTGTTCCCTCTTCATTTACAGTAAGTTATGGTCCAAGGAGTGGTGGATTCACTCCCCTCAAAGGGTGTAAGCCCAAGAAATTTTCCCATTGCAGGTAGTGCAGTTTAGTGGGATACTCTTCCTGCCAAACTCCTGTCCTGGGAGTTGTTTTACCTTAGTGTGCTACCATCAGATTAGTGGGCTGAAAGAGCTTCCGCTACAACCATAAACTCCTAAGAGAGGAATTAGGTTGCTTATGGAAAGGTGACAAGATGGAAATACTGATTTTGGTGAATGTATCAGTAAAGCAAATATTCCCTTGTTCGTACAACAGCTTCATATTTCTCTGCATTCTCTTTATAATGGCAGCTACTGGCCCACTTGCACCATAACCAAGGCTTTGTTAGAGTACCTGAAATTGCAGATTGTTATGACAGAATTATGCTGTACTGAAAAGCTGTAGAAGGATTAAAACCCAAAGGTCAAAGCTGGTTTTTAGTAAGTGCCCTGTTTCAGAAATGTTGATCCCACTTCTTACAGGTGTCAAGCACATGCAAATTCACCCAGTACAAATGTGTTTTGTTGGCCTATTAAACACCTAAGGAAAAGTTACTAAATCAATCATTCTGTTAGTAAAAATGTAAAGCTTTTAAAAGAGGGGATTGATAAGAATAGGAGATATTTGAGACTTGTAATAACTTTTCCAGAGCCAACAAAAATTGGTTTAGTACAAAAAGAGGATTATCTTCAGAGCTAATGGTCTGAGTTCATCAGAGGGAAAACAGTGAGATTATTTTTCAAGTTTGTGTACTCACATTTGTATTTTTATTTAACAAGAGCCATTTTTCCAAAAATACTAAAAAAATTCAGTACTTATCTCCATACCTTCTTCACAATAGAAGCAGAAATGTTATTAAAGTTTATGAGTCTTTTTTATGCCTGTGTACATTGTGTTCAAAGAATAGTTAAGGGATGGCAGGATTATAAAGTTAACCACTCAGATTGAGAAATGAAAGAATTAAGATGGTCTAAGCAATTTTATTGCAGGTCCTCTGTGGCCATATATTGCAATGTAGTATTATAATATAACTCAAATACATTTTTAATTACAGAGTTATTTTTGCTTTCACAAGCCCTCTGCTTCTTTCAGACATTCAGATTGGTACTTCATATGGCATTTTACATTCAACATATGTCTCCATGCATTATTTAATGCATTCTTTAAACAGTGTTCCTTTTACAGTATTTTTTTTCATTGATTTTCCTCTTATACTGAGCCTGAACACAATATACATGTATCTCATAAACATTAATGAATTTATTTTCTCAATATTCCTGTGTAATCAGAACTTTTACTTGTTTAACAATTAAGATCAAATGACTCCACTAATTTGTGTCCAGTTTACAATATCAAGAATGAAATTAATCTCATTCAAAATACTTAAATCCTAATCTGACTTCAATGCAAGTTAGAAAAAAAGGGAGAGAAAAACACTTTCAGTGAGAAGTTCTTTGATAAATATACATGTAATGTTGTCATGTTCCAGCTATGAACAAAGGGACCCAGTTGACTGATTGACTTCTTGGAGGGCAGAGGATTCCATTTTTTTTTTTTTTTTTCTGTACAAAGTCCATCTCCCCCTGATTTCAGCTGAAGCTGCTGATGCTCAGTACTCCTGAAAGAAGTGTCTACCTGTGTCTACCAAGACCTTTCAAAGGGAGGAATATCTCAGTTCTACACATAGGGAATACCTAACATTGCATAAGATTTCGGTGGCAAAAGCAATAATAGAAACAGATATCTACAATAATATTCACCTGTCTTAGCCGGGGACCATCCTTTTGGCTCATACAGCCTTTGTCTAGAATTCTCCAATTTCTGTAAGAAATTATACTGGAATCCCATAGACACATAATTCCTATGTCCTTTGATACACAATCAATCACCAAAGAACTGTCCTGCTTGCACAGTGGATGTGATAAGGCTCATGACAAAACCACACTTCCTTGACTGTTAAGCAGTCTTCACTCTGTGGATTTATGTTTCTTTCAACCTATGAATTGAGTCTTAGTTTAAGAAAAGCAGAGTCTAGTTTTTCTCCTAGATTACATTTAGACATGGGATTGTAAAAGAAGAAAGGGTATCAGTGGGAACCCTTACATTCAAGAAGCCTGGGAAATAGGAATGTGTGACCAGTGACAGGGACAAATTTTAAAATTACTCTCCACAGCCTTAGATTGAAAGTCAACATAATGTAACATGGGGCAAGCCCAACATCTTCAGAGCCACAGGCCTCTGCTGCTTGAGTAATTGCTTGGATCAGCTATTGCTACGCAAACAAGCCCCAGAAAGGGGTAAAACAAATGCATTTCCTAGGGGTTTCACAAGTATTTTGAGCACCAGAGCAACACAGATGATGGAGTTCTCTGTCTTTTCTGCTTTTACCACTGGAGCTTTCATCCTTATCATCATTTGCTCCAGTTTATGTTTTTCCATTCCTTCTTTTTCCTAGAGAAATCTTAAGTCAGCCTTCCTTGGACTTGCCATTACACAATGTAGATTCCTTGCCTTAATTTAGAACTGACATATAAAGCTCCCTATATTGGATTATATACATATCCAAGAGTGGAAACTACTCATGGTAATATTTCCATGTATCTTTTTCTTGTTGGTAAAGCAGTCTCAAGGAAACACTCTGCTCCTCCCTGACTTCTCATTCCTGTTCCTGTGCTTCTTCCTCCACTAGAGCTGATGCACCTATTTTGAGTCTTTGAGCTCCATAAGTGCATTATTCCATTTCAGATAAACCTGCAAAAAACCTTAATCATGATCAGTGACTGATCAGCACAAGTAAAGGAACAGGATGGAGGAAAGGACCAGGACTGCACAGAGGAGACAAATGCAAGAAGTGGGGAACCACCCATGCTTATTGCTGCTATAAGAAAAAAAAATATATCCAGAGCCTGCATGAGCTGCTTAGGCAAGATGAACTCTTGGGCATCACGGGAAAGGCTACAGCTTTAGAGACTACTTAGGCAAGAGAACTCATGGGCATCACGGGAAAGGCTACAGCTTTAGAGACTACTTAGGCAAGATGAACTCACGGGCATCATGGGAAAGGCTACAGCTTTAGAGACTATGCCCAGAAGCCATATGACCCTAGAGACCCCCTTCAGTGGGATTTTTCAGGGAAACATAATTAACATTGAAATTAACACATCCCTTCAATGTGCGGGCTCTCCACAGTGAGCACCAACCAAGCAGTGGCCCAAACTAGAACTATGACACTTGAGCAGACTTGAGAGGTTAATAAGCCCTCCACAACTACATCTGCTTAAGACCCATGAGGGCTCAGAAACAGTGTTAGGGGACAGTCTTGGTCATCCTCTGGAGTGACTCAGTAGGTGCTATCCTATCGACTGATGTTCAGAAGGGCATTGGAAAATAATATAATAAAAATAAATAGTCAAAGATCTAAATCAGTACATAAATACATGCAAAACTAAACAATACAAATGACCTTTTTTTTTTATTTTACTTTTTATAGTTAGATAACTATGAAGAAGTCACTAGTGGTGTGCACTAGGAAAAGGAGTCCTATATTTTGTAAAAATTCAACTAAGTAGGGCACCCAAGTATGAAAACTGGGGAGAGGGTTTCAGCTGCAAAACACAAATGGCCTGCTGTGTCATGTGCTGAGCAAAGCTGGATTAAATTAAAATCTGTATTTTTGGTACAGAAAACATATGAGGGGCAGGCGATTTGTTCTGTGATCTATGTTTGTTTCTCTGTATCATTTGTTTCAAGCAGTAATGAACTTCTCACATTATACAATTACTTCTTAATCTTCTGATATAAACCCAGGGTATTTGTTTTGTGGTGCTGCATTTTCACTACAGACCTACTGGCAGGGAAAGTGAGACACGGTGACTGGTGACATTTGCCACCTCTGTCCTTCCAAATGCTCAGTAGTAACCTCAGAACAGCTGCCTCCTGCCAGAATCTGTTCTTCAGATCAGACAAGGGGTGGAACAGGGTAATTTTTGAGGCTCAGTTCTTCCACACTGGAGGACTGCAGAAACAGAACTGGATGGGTCAGGGAATGGGAATGGGGACATGGTGCTTCTAGGGGTGTGAAGGGAGCTTCAAGAGGAAAGGATACATGAAGGAGGGAAATAATGAGGCATGAAGACTTCTATAGTGGCTGTGGGAACACAGATATATCAGAAAAAAAAAAAAATCTTTTCAGGCAAAGAGTTGAAAACTATAAAAAGAAGTATGTAAATGAAGTTATTGCAGGACAAAGGGATGGAGAGGTAGCTAGAGCCTGGTGCTGTATGGTTTCACCCACATCTTTCCTTTCATCCACTTAGATAAACAATCATTATTAGCTGGACACTTTTTTTTTTTTTTTTTTATTGTGGCTGTTGGTTTTTATATTTTTCAGCCACATTCATCATTTAATACTAGCAAAGCCACCTTCTTAGAGTGTCTTTTTTTACACTGGTACTTCGAGTTAAAAATCTATTTTAAATTATTGGATAGCAAGTAGCAACCTCCAGAGGGCTAAACTGATGCTGTTAACAGGTCCAAAATGCGATGCAGCATATGGAGCTGAATACCTCATGCTACAGATTTGCATGCAGGCGGTTTTAATTAGGATTTAGAATTCCTTGCGGAATGCAGCATTCTGGGCTAGTCTCAATCTTGTCAATACATAGCGGTTTTGTTCATGCTAAAGCCTGCAAAAACCAACAGATTGCTACTTGCTTGTAAGTTTTGATGTTCATATGAACTGTTAGACTTTTCTTCATCTGCCAGCTTTGTGTATGATCATAGCCTGTTTATCTGTACTTACTGTAAAAGACTGCTGTATTTTTTAAAATAATGTTGTACTAGGTCAGTTCAGAGAAAAAAATCGTTTGAAGTTTTAGGACATTGCACGGCTAGTTATTTTTTCCTGCGACACTTCGGAGTTCAAAGTGAGAATATTCTTTAACTCGATGGTTATTGTGCCATCTTGTGAGCAAAAGGTGCAACTACGTGCAGCTAATACATGGAGGAAATACTTTGGTTAATGTAGAATAATAGAGTAAATCATATAGAACTTCTTGCTATAATGAATGGAAAAGCTATGCAAGTTCTCAGTATTCAGTACTGACAGCATTGATAGTGTCTCTTCTGTGAAACTATTTATTTCTTACAGGAAACCTCTTGTCCTCTAAAAAACACTGTGTTTCTCAGAGATATCACAATATAAATTACACAAAGCACTACTAGCTATTACATTGATGCAGAGAAAAAAAACTAATTCCTGACCTTAGAAAGTCTTCTCTAAACTTTGTGGGGAAAAAAAAGCCCCAACAAACAAACCAAACAAACAAAAATAAAAAGAAACTGTAATAGCAGTAGGCAACATACAATCTCATTTTTTAATAATTATTTTTATTATTATTTCTAAAGTCAGTGTGGTTGCACTAGGTCTTGGGCTTAGAAGAGCAGACTGAAAAATCTCCTGAGTATTATCACTGCTTAATTAATTGATTCTCTTTGTGACCTTGAGCAATTTGTTGTATTTCTGAGCCTAATTTTACCCACCTTTAGATGATGCACATAATTTTTTTCAACAGGATGTTATCAGACTTGACTACCACTTGTAAAGCTCTTTGGGCTTCTTGGATGAAAGGTATTGCTGTAATATAGTGACAAGCTTGTTAGGAATCTACTTGATAAGCAAAAGAGCAAGTCATTCACAATAAGTATAATTATTCAATGATTTAAGCTTCCTAATCTACTTCCACAGTCTTGGCAAGCAGATTGTGATTCCTTCCATTTTATATAATGAGAAGAGTATTTTTTTCTCTTTTTACTCTATAGATTGATTGCAAATATTCAGAATTCAAGCTGTGTTTCTCATTTGCAATCAGTTGGATGAGTAACATTATTTCTAGTCATGATTGGATGAATGCCCAATGACTTGTGTGTGCAAATTGTAAAGTTTGTTTTCTCAAGATACTCATCTGTATGACATTGAAATTTGCTGCCTTTGGAGAGCAGTGCCAGTAAAATTCAACACATTGAAGACCGCTGAAAAAAATGAGCATGAAATTAAGACAGGGTGATACTAACATTTTTAATGATTCTTTTCAGATTAAACTTGTCTAAATGAACCAAGTCCATTATGGTTTTAGATTTTGCTTGTTGCTAATACTGTGAACAAATCCAGTGTATGGAATTCTGGACCTAATATTATGAAGAATGAAAGTGATACTCAGCCTGTTCAAAGGTAGCTCCCATGTCACAATTGCACCAGATGACTTGCAATGGGGTCAATCTGCATGGGAGTTGCAAACCTGCTCAAATCATGAGCTGAGGGAAAAGGCAAGTGAGTGAGGGACGAGAAGCAGGCAGTTCTAGGACACAATTGTATACCTTGTCTATCCCCATATTGCAATGGGACAACTGGATCTGTAAGAGGTCACTATCTTGTAAAAAAATTTCTGAAGAAATTAATTTCCCTGTGGTCTCTAAGTTAAATAGGTTATATGAAGACGCACAGCTTCTGCAGTGCAGAAGTCTGGCCCCACCTGAGGAAGACTGTAAAAGAGAAGTAGTATTTGAGACTTGGAATGCTAAAGCTGGTAATGTTGCTTAGTAGAATTTGTTTCCTTTGACAAATCATATCATATTATATTAGGCAGAGCATTTTTCACAGACTGGCTTTGGAGAGAGATCAGGAGCAGTATCCTCTCATGAATGGATTACCATCTCATAGTATGTTCTGGTGACTTTTTCCAACCACTAATATCTATCAGCTATATCCAGTATAAAGCTTCAGCTGAGTGAAAAGCAACATCATCTCTTTCCCTCTGTGTCTCTTGCACATGTCAGGTTGTCTTCTTGTAGGTCAAGATCCTTTTAAGACCAGGAATCTCTGCCTGCTCTTGCTTCACAGGATGCCTTTTGTCACACAGAGCCTCATGACTCCTGCAACATTTTGCTCCCTCCTTTTGCAGTTCTCCTGTTGCAAGCTGAAGTAATGTGTGTTGTTTTGGAATGTGGTCCAGCCAAAATGCCATGAAGAGAAGAACATGGACATGTGCTTTTGAATGGCAACTCCAGTAGGACCACAACCCATAGCTTAGGACAATGGTCAATTTGATCTAAAAATAAACATCCTGTTTGTATTTTCTGCAAAGCAAACCAATAAGAACTGCAAAAAATACTGGGGGGAGGGGGGTCATACAAGCCAGTTCTCTTTGGCTTAAAATTTAATGAAAAATTTACAGCCATCTTAATTAACTGACAGTCTGTCAAAAGTATGTTGTAAGAACATCCATATTTCCATGCAATTGTAGCAGTTTGGCTACTGTAACTTGTATTGCAACTTCCAACTTTGTTTTTTTTTTTTTTTCTTGAAAGCTGACATTATTGAAATTTAAGGCTTTTGACTCTTACCTTCTGCTGGTTTTATATTTTCAGTCCTGTTTAGCTGATGGATCTTTGGCAAACACAGCCTTAGAAATGCCCCTTTAGACAGTATGATGCAAGGAGCAGTGATGCTGTAATAATCTCACATTGTATAGAGAATGATCTCTTATAAAAACACACATTCATACTAAAAATTCACAGCAGCACACTCCACTCCCCCATTATAGGTAATTACAGAGGATTTTAAATATCTGGTGCTAGTTGGCAGCGTACAATACTCTGTCAGCAGCAGGCACTGATTTGTAATTTAATTATCATGAGACATCCACCTGTTCCTTTGTGAAATAAAGAGTAGAATTTCCATGCAATCATGCTTTCCCTCCAGAAATTTGAATTAACCCTTAAAGAAAACTTTGGTTCCTGGGGAATGGGGTAATTTCAAGGACATTTGCTGGACCCCATTAGGACAATGTGATAGAGAGGAATGAGGCATTTCTGCAGGATAGTCTCGATTCTGGAATGGTATTTTCAGCCTTACCACTGACTTTTTGTTGTGTCAAGCTGTTTTGGTTCACAGCTTAAACTATTTCAGTTAAGAGAAGCTGTGGGAGGAAAGTTACATGAAAATCAATGAATTTGCAGCTAAGAAAATGAAGCAAACACATAACAGGATTGACCCAGAAATGCTCTAGACTTGTACTTTATGAAGAATGAAAATGCTGAACTTGGGGCCAGAAAAAGATAAAGGCAAACAGAAAAGTGGAAAATCATTCCATAAACTTTCCAGTTTATGATAAATGATCATGGATATTATTGAATTTGTTAGGGGAATGTGTGGTTATCAGAAGAAAGGATCAATTTTAATTATAAAGTATAGGTTTCCATGGGAAAGTCTATCAGTGGAGATGCAGGTTTTGGGAGCACAAGACTCAGGGTGAGCCACTCTCCTCTGGGCCTTGGCTCTCATTTATGAAAAAGCTACACTGCAGTACACTGGTGAGGAAAGGACTTACTAATGATTGTAATGAAATGTTCCCTCTTTAACACCACCTTATGCTGCTGCTTGCACTGTTAATATGCAAAGCTCATTACGGATTCCACCAGTGCTGTCTTGTCTCTTTGGAAAGCTGTCACTGGACATTTTAATTTTTACCATTTCCCAGGCATGATGGGATGACTCTGGGATTCTGCAGTTCTTTTTCCTAATCACATTTTAGCAAATGACTCACTTTAAAGAGGGTATCTCTGAGTCTTTTTTGAAAGAGTACTCACTGGATTCAAAAAATAATTGATTGCTTGGGGCTTAAATGATCTGTGTGCCAAGCTTTTAATGTGACATTGGTTGGAGTACCATCTATTAGACTGATGGCTTGTTGCCCAAATAATACTTGTCTGGTGCCAGTCATTTTATAAATTCATTAATTATGTTCTCTGAAAAGTGATGTGAAGGGTTGCAGGCATATCCCAGAAAAGAAGAAAATAATTCATGTCACATGCATATTCTGAAAACTGGCAACTGCTGAACCACTTCCCTATGTACGATTCAAGGCAGGAATAAACTGGGATAATTTCCTTTGGAAGGATGAATGAATGAAGTAACACTCCAGAGCTGAGTGGTCAAAGTGAAGGGCAAGTGCAGCAGAGAGACTTGCTTCACAATATCCTTGTGAGCATACCTAAACCTAACACTTCTTACATGGCTTTCCAGATAAGTCTTAGTCTTTGATTTTTTTTTTTTTTTCATTACTTTAGCTAATTTCCATGAGCTGAAAACATTTATAATGGTGCTATCTGCCACTTTCTTATTGCCAAAGACATGAATACCCATTCTGATTTATACTCTGCTCTCCTCCTGCTCCCTGCTGTAACATCTCAGCATCCCCCACCACTGTGTTGTGCAATTCAAGTTAGTTCAGTAGTCTTCTCTTCAAAATAGAAAGGGGGCTGTGGGTGTGAGGGTGTGTGTTTCGTGTATAAAAGGCAAGGCTTTGGCAGTGGAGGGGTTGAAGGCGCTTCTGTGAGGGGAGGTTAGGGCTGCTTCTGTTAGACACAGCTGGATCCAAATGGCCCCATCATAAGAGACAGCTGGGCCCCTCAGCCAAGGGGATGATACCTTTTTAAAAAGGATTCTTGCCGAAGGACAGATCTGGTCATTTAATTTCATTTTTAGCATTACAAGTTTCATTTTGGATCACGGACAAGCTCTTTGTCTCCTATGTCTTATGTTGCCTCTCTGTGGAGTGGGGAGTTACAACATTCCACCCTAATTAGTGTTCAGGGTAAGGGGAAAACTTGAGAGTAATTTTCTCTTTGTCTGTGTTCTGTGAAAGCATATATGTGCTCTCTAGAAGCAGAGTATATGGTCCTAAGTGGAAAATGACTTCAAATATTTTGCAGAGAAAGGCTGTAGAAGTGCAGAGTTAGTAACACTGGGATGTGAAATGTGAACTAAAGTTACAGCTCAGCCAATCAACATTTTATCTTTTTCAGTATCTGTCCCTGACTGATGTAAACTCAGATGTGTATCTGATAGTGAAAGTTTTGTGTATCAGTATGGTATACTATATTTTCTCTCTTTGATGAAATATTAAAAAAAAAAAAAAGTATTCCAGAACAGATTAGAAAATCTGGGGATTATATTGTCTAATGCTTTATCTGTTATCCCACTTTTACATTAATACATGTGCATTGCCTCTTGAAAGCTTATCTTTTCTTCCTTTACTATATTTTTTTCTCTAGAAATATCGTTATCAGGATGAGGATGCTCCACATGATCATACTTTGCCTCGATTAACCCATGAAGTGAGGGGCCCAGAGCTTGTTCATGTGTCAGAGAAGAACTTGTCTCAAATAGAGAATGTCCATGGATATGTCTTACAGTCACACATTTCTCCTTTGAAGGTAGGATCAATATTTACTGTGGCTTTGGTCCTCAAATATGAGAAAACCTGTACTGTGACATGCTTGGGAAACTTACTTTGTCATACAAACCGACAAGCTGCTTTCTGAAAGGTATCACTGCAGATTGAATGTCCTGTGATGGGTTTTTAGGGGTTGCTGTAATGTAACAGGCAATGCTTTAGTTGGCAGCACTTTGTTTTGAGATGTGGACTTTTTGCTTTGAGTGAGATTATTTTTTCTTGAGGAGAAATCATCCCTGGCAAATGAGCCAGCTTTTTTTTGTATATTGAGAAAGGAATAAT
Source organism: Todiramphus chloris collaris (assembly GCA_025345505.1). Taxonomy (NCBI): domain Eukaryota; kingdom Metazoa; phylum Chordata; class Aves; order Coraciiformes; family Alcedinidae; genus Todiramphus; species Todiramphus chloris. Next base: position 5,840,747 of record JANVCC010000011.1, read on the forward strand.
GCAGGTTCTTCTCATCAATATCACGGTGATTTTGGAATGGCAGACTTCCCTTCCTGATTGTCCTTGTTAAATTGAAAGAAAATACTGTAAATGTAATCATTGGATGGAATCCTAGTTTTGCATCTCTTAAAAAGCTGTATCAAAGTCATAAGTTATGCCTGAAAAGGGAGCTCATTTGCCACTATTCAGATCCTTACTACTGAAGCTCTCACTGTTTTGTGTGGGTTTTGTTGTAATTCAGAGTGATGTAGAGACATGTCTCTTTTATAAATACTTGTCTCAGTTAACATAGAGAATGTTTTTCTGCATGTGTGTCTGGTGTCCTCTGATATATCTTGCTTGGCAAAAACTCTTTATCTTCATCATGAATCTGTATATTAAACAAAAAGAATTTCTGAAAATTACATTTGCTCTTTAATATGACTGCAATAGTTTGAATAAATTATTAAACCTTCTTTAATGAAAGGGTTATAGATGGAGTGATAAACATGGTAGTTTTCCTATTTTATTTTCTATTAGGCTTAGGAAGGGGACAAAAAGAAGAATATTTTTTACTAGATGTGATGATGTTCTGGGTGATGGTTTTGTTTCAGCAATTAACTAAGCAGCAAACAAGGCAGATGGGCTTTACTCCTCCTGGTGCTCAAAGCCTGTGAAATGGGCATCGTTAGCCTAGCACAGTGATTACAATGTGCTTACAAGAGAATGGAAATGTTTATTATTAAAGATTGTTGTCAATGCAGCTGGTGTGCACTGAGCCTTCATGGAATAGCCATATGAAGTAATCTTTGTCCTCTGTTCTTGTTGTTACTGTGTGCAGTTTGAATGTTGTTTGACTTGTCATGTTTTAGCAGCTTCCTGGGTTGCTTACCTAAATTCAGAAGCCAACAGTATCCAGCAGTGTTATATCTTCTTATGATGAAGTAGATCAATTCAGTTATTTGAAAGGGATTACCTCCATGCGGCTTCTGTCTAGCCTCAGGGGACAATCACAGACAAAGCAATTTCTTGCCTGTAAGAGAAACATCCTTGCTCCTCTTGGGGTTCTTTAGTATTAAGATTATAGTGGTGCTTCTTATTCATGAAAGTTGAAATTAGATATTTTTCTTCATAAGGAGACTTTCAAGATGGGCTGCATGATTCAAGCTGATAATGCAGCTGATGTAGTTGACTATAAAAAGCTTCATGTGAAGTGAGGTGAAAGGTATCCCCAGACATAGACAGCTGCCTTAAAACCACTCACAGCCTCATTTGCTCTCCTAACTGGAGAAAGTTGTTGTCTGCTGCTGCCTTCTGAAGTGATGGGAAGAGAGGAGTTATGTAGTATTTCCTCTTGGAAATCAGCATCTTCTGCAAGATATGGCCTCAGCCTGAGGATTTCTGTCTTTGACTGTCCCTTTCCTTTCTTTCCTTCAGAATCACACACAGTGTCTCACACCTGCCACTCAATCTAAATTTAGTTATTTGTCTCTTAAGATGGCTTTGAAGTTCCTGTTTTCTTTCTCCTGCAGTCTATGTCCTGTCTCTTCACCTTCAGTAGAGAATTAGCTCAGGAGGCTAGAGTAAACGTTTTGCTAGAGCTAATGGAGTTGTGGTACCCTTCCTCTCTGAAATACCTGCTTCGGATTCAGTTTTGTTTCTGGGAATCTAATTAAATCCTTGTTTAGAAGCTCTTTGTCACACAGATTTCCACAGAGTTGAGAAGTAACATTCCAAACTCTTCAAGCTCCAATCAGAATTGTCTGTCTTGAATTACAGACTTTCCATCCTATAGTCTGATATCATTAATTATTCTGCTCTCTTCGCAGCATTATTGTGTACACGTGGCTACGGGGAATAATGGCTAAATTTGAGGCATGTTGCCCCTCAACCCATAGCATGCCTCCTTAGGGAGATGTAAAATACTGTTTTTAAAGACTGTCTGGATAAGTGTGACTGCAATTTAAATATTTTATTGTCTTGTATGAGAGGTGAAACTGCTATCTATCTATTTATCTATGCAACAAATGCTGGGGTACAAATACAGCCTGACAACTTCTTAGGAGCAAGAAGACACTGCCAATTGCAGTGAGATAAAGCAGTCTGGGGGCTCCACTGAGAGCTGTTTGTACTGGAAATGTTGAGTCATTCTGCCCTAGTTTTCTTAATACAGGTCAGGGCATTTGATGCAAAGCAAAAATGTGTGTAAATGAAAGTCACAAGTTGGCTTGTACCAAGAGATGGATCACATCGCCTCCTGTGTGTCACTAGGACTGTCTGTCTAACCAGCCACCCAGACAGCAAGCACGTTGTGTGAGCAGGGGGTGGCTGGCTGACTTAGTGAGGTTAAGTCACTGATGAACTTTGCATTTCACTGCCTGAATTTCACAGTGGGGTTTGCACCACCGGGTTGCACCTCTCAAAGAATTTTTGAAGATGTCTTTTGTGTTTACTGACTGCAAAATGTCTCAATGACAGGATGATTTGCCCAATATTTTTATGTTTGAAATAGTATCATACAAGAAAAATGTTTGACCATAAAAATAATCTAGTTAAGATGCTTTGGAACCAAAGTGTTGCCCCAAGGCCAAGCCACATACCCATCTTAATCATATCACTTTTCCTATGTGACTTGAATTTGACAGAGGAAAGAGTTGCTCATTTCTGTATGTTTGTGTCTATTTGGAAAGAAACCTACAAAGACAATGCAATCAGAAAAATGCTCTTCAAGGTGTCTGATTCCAGCTCTGGAAGGCCTTGATTGTATACCTTCTCTATACAGGTAGACTACTTGCTACCATCACCCTGCCTGTGTTCACAAGTTCCCAGTGAACATCTCAGTTTGCATCCATAAGCCAGATTGACAGCTTGAGAACAGACTTGCCTCATCACAATTAAAAGTTTTGTGGGTATTTGAAGTTCAGGCAGAGAAATCATGGGTCTGTCTATACTTCTGTGTGCATCACCAAGTAATACATTCCAGGGATTCTTGAAAGACTTTTTCTAAAACTCAGAATTGAAGGACTGATCCCATCTTCTTTAACACACCTCATTCAAAATGCCTGATATGGTCCATGTCACACAGAACAGATGCATCTTTAATTTGATATGAAGTTGCTGTCTAAAAATTGGTACTTGGTTGTAATTCCATATTCCAGATTATGTGCTTTGGTGTGGCTCGGAAATATCCTAGTGAAGCTTGTAATTATTGCTTATTTTGGAATTGCATTTTAGGTACCAAAGTATAAAAAGAATTGCATTTTAGGTACCAAAGTATAAAAAGAATTTTCTTTAGTGGCCTTATACTAGTTTTGTGTGCTGAATAACCAGAAATTTAGTCCTCAGTCATCCCAGAAATCATTTTGAGGCACTCATATCCTGATTGTGATAAATACTGTTTAGGAATGTGAACAAGTTTTCTGATATTGACGTTAGACACGTCTTTTTATCTTTCAAGTACCTAAAATCTAGTGTGCACTAGCCAGATTACTTCCTTTCAGAAGACAATAATGAGCCAGAAGAGCGGTGCTGAAAAGTAGAGCCACTTTTCCCCAAGATTTTTACTTTTGTGGCTTACAATTTTTTTGCATTAACTTTGTTTTTCTAATGTCCTGTAGCATTTCCCATACACTCAATTCTGGAAAATGCTTTATTTTAGAAAGATGCAAACTTCTGTAAAAGGTTGATCTACTTATTAGTGTGGAAAAGATATAATTTCCAACAGCTTCAGCAACTTTGAATGTCAAACACTGCAGTTGTAAAGGACGTTTTCAGTTACATGGCTATATTAACATTTGGGAAAATGTTAACATTACAGAACTTTTGTGAGAGAGAGACTTGCCACATTAAGATGATAAATGTTCTTTGCAACTTATGGAGGTGATGAAATTGTAATTTATTAATCTGATAAAGGCAATAGTGTGTAATGCAATGAAAATTTCAAATACTTTTCTTGCACTTTTCCCCGTTTGACACTAGATGGTGTAGTAATCTCAGAATCCTTCGATCTGCATCTCTAAAGCGGTGGCGGTTAGGGAGGTTTTTCTTCTATGTATTAGAAAGTGCTAATTCAATAAAAATGCCTTGTTAGAAATCAGATGCCTTCTGAATCTCTGGTGTGTTGGGAAATCTGAATACGAGACAACTGCACATGAAATTCAGACATGCAACTTCTGTCTGTAAATTAAATGCACCTCTCCTTTCCTCATAGAAATAGAGCTAAACAATGTTCATTAAATGAACGATGGCTCTGGCTTCTACAGTAACCTTATTAATATTATTGCAATGTTGGATTTCTTTTAAATTGTATTGCATTTGCTTTAGATAAGCTTAAAAGTAAAAATCTATGTAAGGACATTGCATCTCCTTGTTTGCCTGAACATTTTAAATGTCAGACTATTCCCACCTATCTCCTCTTCCTAATTTAATGCGAAGTTTAAATATAAGCATCAATGGTAGTTGTGCAAAAAAAAAGATGAGGTAAATTACTATTATCTTAGGATAAGATATTTTTAAACAAGGAATTTCAGAAACCTCTTCTGTTGCCTTCTCTGTGATGACCTCACTTTCTAGAAGGGAAGGGGCTGCTCTGGATATTCTTACTTTTCTTTCCATCCCAGGATTCTGTCCTGCAGCTCAGGAGGGTTGTTCACAGCTTACAGAAAGTCAGGATTGGTGGAATGACCTTCCAGTGAAGGGGGGGGAGGGAGGGGCGGAGGGGAACATCTCCACATGAAGCAAAGGGGCAATACAGTTGCTCAGCGGCCTCAAAAGTTAAGGTTATACATGAATTGACATTTGTGCAAATTGGTTTTCAGGACAATATTTGCTTCTCCCATCACCACACTGTATTGATTCCATATGTTCTTTTTCCTTGATTGTGGCAAAAGTCCATCTTACGCATTACTTGATATTCACTGTGTCTAGTGGGGAAAAGCTGTTTTGTTTCTGATCCAAGCAAAAGCATTCTTTCCCACCTCCCATCTGCAGAGTGTGTAGAGTATCCTTTGGACACCTATCTTTGTTCTTCTTACCTACCTGGGTTCAGGAAGGTCATTTTGGTGAGGGCTTCTAAAATCTGGCATGCCACCTTTTCTGTCTTTAATGGACTATCTTTTTCATCATCTCTGAAGCCTTCCTTCTCCAAATGTGAATCAGACCTCACTAGAATGGTTGCCATGCCCTTCTGACAAATTTTAAAAGATTGGGAAGGAGTCTCTGAGGTTGAGCGTGGATGATTAATTAATCTGTGAAAAAAATGTCTTAGCCTGAGCTTCCTGGACACTGTCAAAAAGAGTCATTTTTTGTGTCTAAAAAATATAGAATAGGTAAGAGCTAGTTATTTCACAAATTAACATTGACTTCAATACAAATTGAATTTTAAAGACAATTTGGGTAAATAAGGTCAAAACTTCATCTGCCTTTTTTTTTTTTTTTTTGGGGGGGGGCAGGTTAGGGGGTTCCAGATGCAGCAATTCCATTTCTCAATTCAAAAGTTCTGGGTTTTTTTAGTATAAAATTCTGTATAAAATACTAGGTCATGCACTGATTACAGGTACTGTGAAAATAGCAATCTCCAAGATTCTTGTGATGTTGCGGTGGATCGCGTGAGCTGTAGATTAACTTGAGATGTTGCTACAGGCCTGTGTAGCTGTTTTAAATGAGCAATTGCAGGGAAGTCCTCTTCCCCTGTATTTGTAAATACCTCCAGCTACAAGGGAATCAGATTTACACAGGAAAAGCTGCTTGTTGCAACTTTCAGCACTACTATTCCTGATACTCCTGCATAAATACAGTTCCTGGTGCTTCTGGGGGCTTCACCTAACTGTGATAAGAAACGCTATCTATTTTTCAGAGCTGCTGAACATCCTTAATTCCTTTTACCAGGGAAGAATCCTATGTTAGAGGTGAAGTTATGATAGGGAAGAGAATGACATAAGGCTGAATTTGTTTTAATTTCTGTTGTTCAGGTGTGACAAACAGTTGAGGCTGTACAGGCTGTTCTTCCAGAGCAAAGATGCCTCATTTAAGAGGCTCTTAAAAGCTGTGGAGGACTGAGAGGCTGATGCTTTGTTATGTGTCAGGAACAGAAGCCTGAAGTTTTCTCTTGCAGTAACAAAATTAATTGGGGTTACATAGAGGACAGATTAATGTATGTGTGGATGTATTAACAAGCCATCTCAAATGTGATCTTGCATCCTTTTCTTTGCTTACGCTGACTACATTTCAGAAGTATAGCTAATCTCTAATCTGCATGAAACATTTTGTAGCCCCAGGGTAGGTCAGCCCAGTAGCAATGGTCTTAGAGTAATACTTTTGATCTCTGCCCTGGTAGCTTCTTCAATTTTGTGTTTTGGAGTTGTTTTCTTTTGTTTCCTCCCCCCCCCCCCCCCCCGTTTTTTTTTTTTTTTATTATGCAGTTACTGGCAAAGCCCCATACTGCAGTCTGTATCTGTTAGTGAATTCCACTGAATATTCAGTAGGTTGCTTCATTAAGACATAACACTTGTTACATGTTTAATCATGTACTGCTTTTCTCTTATCTCTTACTTTAACAGCAGATAAGCATATATCATAGATCTGTATCTGTGATCTGTATTTTTTAATATTAAAAATGCAATCGGGTTAAAAAGAGACAAATGAAACACAAATGTGCCAATGCTTGTTCTTTCTCTTAGAGAAGTGACAAAAGTAGCTTTGAATTTGTATTTTATTTCATTGTTTCAAGACCAAATAAGCTGCTCATAAATTAGTATTCTGAAGATTACTTTGTATCTCAGTTTCATGTGGGCAGGAGTGTCTTCCTTTTTTACAATCCTTGTCTTAATCTAAAGAAAATCCCAAAATGGTGCAAAAACTGAATGTTACAGTGAAGAATAGTAGCTTATGAAGAACAGTTCATGTTTTTGTCATCATAGCTAAGTTCATTGTTCTGTGTGCTTGACTTTTCTGCCTTGAATTTATGATTGATGACTTTCCACATGGTTTATGCTGTTACAGACAGTATCTTGTTATCTTTCTAGCTTTTGAGAGAATCAAAAAGAAATCTAATAAAACTGCTTCTGTCAGTGGGTGATTTAATTGGAAAAATCTCAGCAATTTAAGGTAAACCTCAGACACAGCAATCCTTTCTTTTCTGGCAAAATAAATGATGGCCTCTGATGGACACAAGCAAAGCAAATTCTGACAGTATCCACTAGCCCGTTATATGTTGTTAGATTTGCCTGAAGAATAAAGGGATTTTCAAAGGAATTTGAAAATATTTTCAGGCTATGGACACTGTTTACTTTATATGGGCCTCCTAGGTATTGAAAGTCTTTTCAAATGTTAATCTGAATTGCAGTTTCAGGGGACTTTCTCTTTTCTTGTTCTACTGGATGCTTTATTAGTGTTAATTAGCTGCTTTATCTCTTATTCTTTTCAGTTAGTAGATTTCTCCTGAAGGATAGTCTCTTTTTTTTTTTTTTTTTTTTTTTTTTGGTAGGTCTGATATATTACACATATTTCTGTCCCTGCCTTTCACTTATCAACAAGAAAAAGAGAGTTTTCAGGGATCACTTTTCCTCCTTGTCTGTCTTTAATGTTTTGCATAGTAGTAGTTACTCTTTGCTTCCTTGTAATTCATGAGCTTTTTTTTTTTCTTCCTTGATGTATTTGCCATATGAAATACTCAGAAAATATAAAATAAAACAGAGAGAGATTTGTTATTATAAAGGTGGGGTTTCCCCAGCTGAAATAAATGAAATATATCAAATAAATACATGGAATATCTACTAATTACTGCAAGCATAAGATTTGTATGTTGTTTCACATCCTTTCTTTGAGTCTAGTACAAAAATATCAGAGTATTTGTAATGCTTGCCACCTTTTCAAAGTGTTTTGTGACCTACTGATGAAAAGTGCAATAAAGCATCTTGGCATTATTAGTCAGACTGTAGCAGGAGAAATTTTTCTCAGATGTCAGAAAGGTTTAACACCAGTTGTTTCCCTAAGCTCAGCAGCTGAAATGCCCTCCTGTCAGACTTCACCTACTAGTGACACTTGGGAATGTACTCTACATTTTAAATGAACAATTAAACTTCCATAATACATTTTTTTGCTGAGGAGTATCCTGATAAATGCATGTATCTTCTACTGAGTGATTGAATTATACATCCAGCAATGTGACACGTAAAAACGTTCCGGTTTTAATCAGTATCAAATGTAAATAAAAGAACAAAGACAATGTTTGCAGCTCTAGAACCTGTGGAGCTCTGAAAATAACAACCAAATTTTGGCATTTAAAAGAAAAAGAGATATTTCTTAACTGGATATTATTTTCCAACTCTTTTCAAGAATTTAGTCAAAATAAGATCTTTAGAGATTATTATTGTGTAAGAACTTGGTACCAGTAGCTAACTGAAGACTTCTCAGAAGAATTTTTAAATGGAAAATGCTTTTTGCCCTTTGGATCCCTTCAACTTACCTATTTCTTATCTTTTTTTTTTAAATTTATTTGCTTGCTTTCTAATAACCTTTTAAAGACAATATTGCTACTGAAGCTGATGTAATTGGAGGAATTCTCAAAAAATAGTCAGTAGGCTTGATGACTCGGGCGACTTTTTTGTAAGATCTGTACTGTTTACAATCTAGGTTTCCCACAGTACTTTTTGCAGTCTTCTCCCTTCCCATGTTTTTATTTTTCTTTTCCATAATAATTCAGTGTACCTTTTTTTCTATTTTTTCTAGGTTCTTAATTGTCTTCATAATCCATTCCTGTATTTCTCCTTTAGATATTTCTTCTTTAACTTTTTGTTATAGCCACTCCCACATCTACATGAGGATCTTTTTAATACTGTGAGCCAACCACTAAATGCGTGTTTGTACCAGGTAGCTGGTAACATTCAACAATTGATTCCCTTCTTGTTCAAGGCAATTGCACTCGCTGATAATTTTACTTTTTGGCTGCTCTGAGAGAATGAGACTTGATTTTCCCTGTGTCCCCTTGGTCACACATGATCTTTATGAATAGTTCATGTTATTTCTCTTGCTACTGGAAGATGGGTTTCTTCCCTCCCAAGAAAAAGCAGTATGAAATACAGTTTTATAGAGTCCAGTGGATCACAGTTGCTCACCAAAATGGCAGTAGTTTGTCCAGCTTTTTTCTACTAAGATTTACTAAAACTCTGAGCCACAGTAGATTTTTTTTTTTTATCCCCCCCTCCCCCCCCTCCCCCCACCAGAAGACTCAAGTACACTGAATTGCATCTGTTATCTTCCAAGTGTGAATGGAAGGTATTTTTTACATACGTAAGAGCTGAAAGTTAGCTTTTGAGGTTAAAGGGTGTCATGCAGAAAAGGACTGCATTCTCACAAAAAATGTACATGGTTCATGTTTTCAAAGCCTCCCTTCCACTACAATTATCATAAACATCTGCCTAGATTGCTGCATTGGATTTAATCAGTGCTTGATGGTTGAAGTTTGTACTTTCAAACAAAAAAATCATTAAACCTGATAATTGACTTCATAAAATTATTGTCATAGATGACATGGCATTGGAAAGGCTGAAAAGAATAATGGTGTTTTCAACAAATAAGTTTCTACTTTGAAGTCAGTGTCACAAATTGTGTCTTTGATCAAGTAGATGAGGAAATGCCAAGCAGAGAAATAGAATTTTCAGTGACAGCACATAACATGTGAGTATAAAGGCTTATATTAATTACTGGGAATTGGCCAAAATAGCTCAAAGTTAACAGCTTAACACCCTAGGAGTGTTAATGTCATCAACCAACTTCTGAAGACCACACTTGCATCAGAATTCAAATTCCTGCTGTTTCCTCTCTTGCAGTCATTAGGCAGTTGGTTTCCTGTACTATTTTCAACAAATCTGCAAACTGAGCAGATTTGCAATGGATTAGAGGTTTCAGCTGAAACTGGGTTATTGTCATATGTTTCAAAATTTTACTTCTGTTTTGAAAAGGCTCCCCCCCCAATATCTTGGATATTTTATATTTACTTAAGACAAATGGGAATAAGTACAGTAAAGTGCAGACAAGGGCATTCCTATATTGCTTATACTTTACTAATTGCTGTAATGTCAGATAATGTCTGAAAAACTGGTTCAAACAAGCTCAGGTAAAAAACCCAAGACAGATTTCCAGTTCTGAAAGTGCTATTTACCTACATTCTCCTATAGATACTGAGGTTAGTGAATTTTGATCCTGTTTCTGTTTTGGAGTGTAAGCTAGTCCATAAGGACTACTAAACACTTTTACCTTAAAGACTAATAAAGTATACATCAGTATTTCTGTTTCTATACGGTACACAAAAAGTGTGAAGCAAAGCAGTAGAGCATCAGTACATCAGCCTCTTCTTGCTATGGCAAAAGTGTTTGGATTCCTTTGGAAAACTTACTTGCTTCCCCTGTTCTCCTTCAGCACTTCACATACTGGGAATGTCTACTTTATGCCTTTGGAGGATTGTGCATGTCTGTGATAAGGGCCATATAGCTGCAGAGAGGCAGCGTTTCCCAGCACAGATCTATCTTTTAGACCAGAATGACTTAGAAACTCTACGTACTCAACTGGACTATAGAGCCATCGGAAATGTACATCTTTGGCTTTCCATAACTTTATATATACTGACTTTACCACCACACCTCTTCTTCTCATACTTCCTTGCTGAAGTGAAATGGCTCAGCAAGTGAGTTCATATGTCAGGTCATTATCTCAAACCAGATGGTACCAGAGCCAGTTTGGAGATATATGAAACGAAGTGGGGTAGAGAAGCAGCATGTAGAATAGGCCATCAGGGCTTTGTCTCATTATTCTTTTCCTCTCTTGCTGTATCTGAAATTTGGGTTTTTTCATTTCTTGCTTCTGGTGCAAGATTTTCGTAGGAAAACATATTTGAAAAATAGTTGAGTGCGAGGAACTATGAGGGTGGAGGTTAGCAGTAAGTGACTGAAGTGAGCATAGATGTATGCAGTTGGGGGGAAAGAGGTGCAAACTGTTAAAATAAGGAAGATATCTGCAAATATTTTAAAGCCTACATTTTGCTACCTGACAGTCTGATTTGACTTTGTAATTCTTTTAACTGCTCACACCCAGACCATGGATATGTCTGCAATGACATATAAACATATTACTTTTGACAGTATGGTAATATTAAAGGTGAATAAACTAGAGGATCTGCTTGTCATGGTTTAGGGTCAAGGCAGGCCATTAGACTGATAACAGATGCTCTCTGTTAAAACCCCTCCCTCCCCAAAAGGGAAGAGAAAGGGAATAAGGGAGAGAGACTTAGCGATTAGAAAAGGAAACTAGAACAGCTTTAATGAAAATAATAATAACAAAACTGAATACATACTTTTTTTTTTTATATATTTGTATCAAACCCAACCCCCCAATGGCAATTATATCACCGTCACCACTGATGATCATAGAATGGCTTAGGCTGGAAGCCTCTCTCATTAGAGATCATCTAATCCAACCTCCCTGCCATGGGCAGGGACACCTCTCAACTAGATGAGGTTGCTCAAAGCCTCATCCAACCTGGCTTTGAATGCCTTCAGGGAGTGGGCATCCACAAGCCCTCTGGGCAATCTCTTCCAGAGTCTCAGCACCCTCGTACTGGAGAACTTTTTTCCTAAGATCCAATATAAACCCATGTCAGCCAGAGTTGTAACTCTGTTGTAGAAGGCCACCAGATTAGTCAGGCATGATTTGCCCTTAGTGAAGCTATGTTGGCTGTCACTGTTCACATCATTATTTTTCATGTGCCTTGGTACAGATACCAGGTGGATCTGCTCCATGATTTTACCTGTCACAGAGGTGAGGCTGACTGAACTGATGTGGAGCAGGCACCAAAAAAGTTTCAGACTGGGCCCAGCAGCAGACTGGAGCTGTGTTCAGGAGATGGGTTCTGGTATTGGATTCAGGAACACACAGATTGGGATAGAAGGCAGAACAGACAGAGTCCTCCTTGGATGCCGGCCATTGAAGAACAGAGTAAGAAGCCAGAAGGAGAGCCAAGAGACTGACTCTTAGGACTCCTCAGCTTTATACTACATATGACACATATAGGATGGAATTCCTTATTGGTCAGTTTAGGGTCATATGTCCTGTCCACTCCTCCCTGCAGGTGCAGCATTTCACTTTCCCCACTCCCCCGTGTGGTACACAAGATCCAGCAGTGGCCTTGGTCTGCACACCAATCCTTGGTAGTAACTCTAAACATGGGATGTTATCACTGCTAGTGATCCTGACTGTGAGAACAGGCTGCTGACTTCAGACAGTGCAGTTAGTTAGAAGAACTGAGCTGAAAAGCAAAATCACTGAGCAAAATTAGTTGTATTCTCACTGAAATCAGGACGCTGCCATAAAACTGGTATCACAACATGCATAAAGATCATGTCACTTTTTCTGGTTTTTAACTCAGTTATAGCTATCTTAATACAGATAATTCTGTCAATTGGAATGCAGGTTTTACTCAAGTTATTCAATTAAGCTGAAATTGCTGGTAATGTAGTACCATAATTGTAGCAAAGGCTTCATTGGAAGATGGTAAGTAGGTGAGATACTAATTAAATTCTTCTGAACTTCAGTAATTTAATATTCAAAGGAGGCTGAGCCCATATAGTAGCTGCTCATTGTATTGCCACTGGGGATTACAGAAGAAGAAACCTTAACAAAAATAGCAGCCTCCAAATGAGATTTTGCTGGGCTTGTCTGAGTGAAATTTGGGGTTTGTTAGTATCGCTCCACCATTCTAGATACACACAGAGTGGGTCTCATCCATCTGTGGGTGAACTCTCTACAGACTTCAGTAAGATCATGTGTGGGTGGATAAGTACAAAATTTTCCCAAACACTGCTAAACCCAAGGATGACAGTTGTGTTTATATATAATCTTGAAAAGTCAGATTCTTTTATATTCAGGCTTTTGGGAAAAGTAGGTTTCAGCCTAATTTAAGCAGGAATAGAGCTCCCTTTGATTTTCAAAGGACTGTAAGCCATAAACTCTTTTAAATTCTTTTTGAGAATCTCATTTGATAATAAAATGAGAGGTGTGGGAGAGGATGAAATTCAGTCTTGGAGTCATCCTCCTGTAGCACAGCTCAGTTTGTCTAATCTTTGCTACATCAAGATTATTGACCAAGTTATTAGAGCAGTTCTCCCAGGCTCCTGAATACATCAAAGTAAATATTCTACTGCCCTTCTTATTATAGCTATCAGTAATGATCTAAGCAAGATTGGTCCTTAGATTCCTCCCTAGATGCATATTCTTTCCAAGCCTCTTAATTCAATCTGAATGATGATGATGATAATTTAGGTTATAGTATTACCCAGAGGCTATGATTGTAGTGCAGGGTTCCATTGTCCTAAGCATTATACTTGCAAGGAAAATCTTAAATGTTGTGATACTATGGAGGTGCCCAGACTAAAGCCAATGCAAGTGAGGAGAAATTAATAGGAATCCCTGTGTATATTCAAGATTTATCTACTACAGTCAAATTATATCTTGTTTTTAGCTATCGTATAATTCCTTTGTAATTTCTTTAATTAGAGATGTTTATATCTAAGGCTATTTTTCTTTTTACATTTATTGGGTTTTTTCCCATTATCACTGCACTGATGCTTTGCATCTCACTAAATGAGAAACACATGGACAAATACACACATTTGGAAAAAACAACCCTCAGTGTTAATTGAAAATGATTCTGAGAATAGAATCCCTTTTTAACTAAAAAGACCTAAATAGTAAGAATCTGCCATGATTGTCCAAGGTAGAAATTGACCCCCTAACTAATATACCACCATTTACTTTAAGTGTTAATTAATTAATGTCTTTGATATAATTCTCCTATGTTACTGTACTTTTAATTAGATGGATTTCTCAACATAATTTTCATCATAATCGGTAGTATAAATGAGTTTTCTTAATTACAGTAGGGTGAATGCTTTGTGAAGAGGCTTGTGCTATAATATAACAATGCTTAGCACATCCTTGTGGGATCTGTTGTTCACAGGGACATCCATCTCCAACTCACTTCTCACAAACTTTCTGATGATGATTTTTGGACCGCTAGGTGTGATATTGAAGACCTACGATAGGTAGATGGTCTAATTCAAATTCTCCATAATTTTATTTACTATAATATTACATCTGTTATTTAGTAATGGATTTAGTGTTCTGACAGTCTCTGCCTTCTGGAAGCGCTGGTGGAAGGCATCGTGATGTACTGTAATTCTCTTCTCTGGCAATGCCTTAGGGGGTGCAGTGGCATTTCAACCTGTGATAAGATCTTATTAAGAAGAAATAAGTTAACAATTTGCTATATAAAGAGAAAAAATATTAATGCAGAATTTGCAAAAAGCCCTTATACTCTGGAAATGTTTTCTTTTCCCCTAGAATTGTCTGTTTGTGTGGGCAGTCACTGCCTTTCCCATCTTCCCTTTCCCTGTAAGATGTGTAGTTTCCTGAACGACTGCTTTGACAGCTGTTTTACTGTGAGGAAGGAGATGATTCAGTTGCTGAGGGGCACAGTGGCTACCCAGGCAGCTGTGTCTTGTGCCTCTGCGTGGTGAAAGAATGAGCATTTGAGGAAAAATTAAGATGGAGAACACAGGAAATATCCCACCCTCATCCCATATTTAGCCTTTTTATGCCCCGCATCTACCCTGCAGCTCATGCTTCACACTCTTCTTACAAGTATTACACACAAATAAAGATGATGAAAGTGCTGAGGGCATTCAACAACAGTGTTTTACATTCCTAACATTACTAAAGGACTAATTAGTGTAGGTCCAGTGCCAGACCATGTTGACCTATGTATTCAGAAAAATAGGTGAGCTTGAATGAAATACAGCACAAAGGCTTAATGTTGTAAAATAGGAATCTACCAGCTTCTTGTCCTTATTGTCTTTGCTTAGCCTTGGACTATCAATGTCAGTGTCTTTTTTGCAAATATGGGAGGGCTGAAGGTGGCAAACACTCTCCTCAGAGCTCTCCAGACTGTGGCTTTGCATCAGGGACAAAATCTGGTCCTAGAAGAAAAGAAATATACCTGCTTGGTAAAATCTGTTTTCCAGAAATATAAGTAATTTTTCAGTTGTGGGAATTTAATTCTTAATTTTTAAGATTTGGTGGTATTGTATATTAAAAAAAAAAAAAAATCTTTCTTTCTTACATGTAGTATTAATTACATAGAATAAGATGTCTGATGACTATGTAATAAAAATGTGCAGTATCACAGCTGTTCCATACAATGAACTGGATGGCAGCAAATGTTTATCTGTCTTTTAAGAAACACTAGGGATGATCTTGGGAATAACACATCAGAAAATCTGTGCCAGATACTTTTAATGAGATTAATGTGATGGGATTGGAACAAACAGGAATAGCTTTTGTAAAGGAAAACCACATTACTTTTAACTTAATGGAATCTCTGATAGTGTCAGTAAATTACTAATAAGTAGAAAAGAGGCTGAAGTAATTTATTTGTACTTACGAAGTAACTTTGACAAAGTCCCATCACTCTAAGCTACTAAGAAAAGAATATATTTGTGAAAATAAAATACTAAGGAAGATAAGAATGTAAGCAATCAAAACAATTGAGAGAAATTAATGGATTATATGCAATATGTCAAAAGAACTAGGACAACGTGGAAGAGGGAAAATCTGTACACATTCTGAATTCTGCCCTAGAATGAGTTATAGAAATACAAATATTGTAATTATTTACGAGGGAAATAGCTAGACATGCACAGGGCAATCTGCAGATGGCATACAATTATTCTGTATAGTAAAAATATGACAAAGCTGTAAGGCATTAAACAGGTCTGAAAGAATAGGCAGATTATAAAATGTAATTTTGGAAAATATGCATATCTATAATGGATAGGGAAATATGAATTAGTCATACATACTTAATTAGACAAATGTTTTAGAGATCACTTGTAGCTTCATGGACAAATATTTAAATACAATAGTGACTGAATTCATTAAGGAAAATGTATACAAATGAATGGCAAAAATCAGGAACTGAGATATTTAAAACATTCTCATGCCAGAAGTTTTATAACATAAAGCTTTTAGAAAAAGAAGAATAGGATATACACAGGTTGAAATGGAAAAAGAAAAAAAAAAAAAGGTTTTTTTAATGTTTTAGGCCATAATGCTAGTTTTTACTCCTCCCTTCCACCCCCTCCCCCCACCCAAATTTTCTTGTCCTTTGGTCCTTTCCAATCAAATCCAAAAGAGGTTAGTGGGTGAAAGAAAGTCCTATGACTTCCATAAAAAAAAAAGACAGAGGAAAAATAAAGAATTAACTTATCAGGTATTAAATACCAGTGAATGAATAGGTATGAGTGTTGGAAAACAGAGAGAAAGATAGAAAATGTGAAATTTCCACCACAGCAGAAGCTTCTATTGGAGCCAACACATTATTACGCACCAGAATTTAACAATACAATTCAAGGCCATAAGAAGGGAGGCCTTGTTTATTCTGCTTCTCATCGGCCTATTTGTTTGAAGTCTGGAAATATGAGAGAACATGAAAAATCAGGACCTTTCAGGTTCAAAATTAAAAAATCAGAATATATCATAGAAGCATAGAATGGTTTGAGTTGGAAGGAACCGTAAAGATCATCTGGTTCCAGCCTCCCTGCCATGGTCAGGGACACCTGCCACTGGAGCAGGTTGCTCAAAGCCTCATCCATGCTGCTGTGGAGATGGATAGGAATTTTTAATTTAGTAAGGTTTTCAGTTAAATGCCTGTTGCTGTCCCATAGGTCTCTCTCTCTGATAAAACAGGTCTCTGTTTAATAGGGTGTAATAACCTGTCGTATATAATCTTTTCAAGGCTGTGCATATTGGAAAGTCCAGAAATCTGCCAGCTCAGTGGTAATTTCTGGAATCTGCAGAACAAAAGAAACAGCTGCAGTGTTTGAAATACCTTCTTAAGAGGTGAAGTAGGCACACTAAACAGTGATATGGGCTTAAGAGTTGCAAATTGTTTACAAATAATAGAGGATTTTCTTTTATTTGCTTTTAATTCCTGCATTCAAAGGGCCTATGGTAACTGAAACTAAAAGAACATGTTAATTTGCAAAAAGACATATTTTCCCATAATTACATGCATCCTGTTAACCAGACTCTCAATAAAATGAATATTGGTATCAGTGAGAGTATAGTCTTAAATGCTTCACAGATGGAAAATTTGGTGTATTGTTTTCAGTTCTTTACAATTTACTCATACATGTTTTTGGTTTTTTTTTTACCAGAGATTGTACATCTCATTGTACATATAATCAAAATAAAACGTTATGTGTGTGCATCACTTAAAACTTTACTTGTGAATTTAATAATATATATATTTTATAATGCTTTTAACAAAACCTTAACACTTTTCTAACAAATAGATCATTGTGAAAGCATTTAATTTGAAATGTTCCTGCTACCTTTCTGCATCATTGACTGGTGAGATACTACAGAGATTAAAAGAAACAGAATATATTTTAGTGAAAGTAGTATGGGTGTCTACTAATTTCATCTGAAGTCCAGTGTAGATTTCAAAGCCCTAAATAAAGGGAACAAGTAAGTTTCAACCTTAGGAATTGTAGAAGTTAATGCACAACTTCACTTGCTCCAGAATTACTGCTATAAAGCAAATAAACTTGTAACATTTTTCCTATCCAGTTTTTAGTTTCAAGAAAACCAAATAAATAAAAAGAAGGCTCATCCTACAAGATGGTGATACCCTGTGGGTTCTGCTGTACAGTTCAACCCACTGTCTCGTTCTAGAAGCAGACTGTTGAAATTAGCAAACATTTTCTGATCTTCATGAAATATTTAAGGAGTTATATTATGTTTATATATGAGGACAATATGATTTCTTTTGCTTGGTTTTAAGTGACATGGAGGCAACAATACTATACTGTTTAGTAAAAAAAAAAAAAATCCATATGTGCATATTATTGTCAGAAAAGAGAGCTTAAAGCTAAGAATCTAACTACATAGCCTGTTTATCATGAGTACAGATGGTGACATTTTTAATAGTAAATTTGCCACAAAAAGCTATTTCAGTCTTTTCTTAAAACACTCAAATCAAAGTCAACAAATAATTTCATCTGAATAAAGGAGAAGAAAAAACATAGAAATAACAGTGTTTTGTATTGACATTTTTAATGTAAGTTTTGTTTTGGAAAAGTCAAAACATTTTATTTCAAAGCTGAAAAATAATTTTGGATTTCTCATTCTAAACTGGCATTCCAAAAGAACAAAATATCCAAAAGTAAACATAGAAATGAAATTATGTTCCCCCTTCCAGATAAAAAATTTTGTGTTGCTCAGAATAAAATATTTCTGTTCTACTGGACCTGATTTCTATCTTTGTTCAGTTATTGAATGAATAAACCATTATTTGCACAGGTTTACAAGGAATATGCGACAAAATATGTATGGAGCTTCTGAGAACACATGCAGTCAATCTTTTAGTTTTGAATCATTATTTTAATTTATGGAGACATAGAATAAAAGTTACCTTTACACCTTAGATAGAGACAATTTCCACACTGTGAACTCTAGAATAGTAAATACTTTCAGTGTATGCAATGGCGCATCTAGGGAAGACTTTGGCAAAATATGCAGTTTTGCTACATAAATACTGCATTACCATTCTGCTCTTGGCAGGTTACATTGTGTTATTTGCTCCACGTTCATAAAACATCTCCCCTCCGTCAAAAAGAAAAAAAAAAAAAAAAAAAAAAGGATGTCAAATCCTGTCACTGAGGTTTAAACCTGATTTTGGATATATTCAGGTGTTTAATACCACACATGTATGAGACTTTTTGAGGACATCAGGTGGCTTTCCAGAATCATGGTCAAAAGGACAAGGAGAATACAGCTGGGAAGGGAGAGATGAGAGGTGTCATTTATGGCTTTCCTTAAATCCAGAGTAAGTAGAAAAAAAAGGTAGATTTAGATTAGATATTAGGAAGAAATTCTTTATTGAGGGGTTGGTAAAATACTGGAATAGGTTGACTAGAGAGGTCGTGGGGGTTCCTTCCCTTGGAAGTATTCAAGGCCAGGTTGAGGCTTTAAGCAACCTTGTCTAGTGGGAGGCATTCCTGCCTATGGCAAGGGGGTTGGAACTAGATGATCTTAAAGGTCCCTTCCAACCCTAACTATTTTGTGACTCTATGACTCTATGATATCGACATACATAACAGGGCAATATAATTTCTGTATTTGGGATTAAGCTTGAATATATATGGTTTTAAATTTTTATTGCTCAATTTTTTCAGTCTTCCAGTTTTTTAGCTGAGGTATCTGGTATGTAGACAGTCAGTTCTGAGGTCAGGATATGTGCTCAGGCAGTGGGAAGGCTGTGTAAAAAAAGTCCCTAATGGTTATCACATGTAGGTGTACTCTACTGTAGCTTGAATCCAAATTTTGGAATTACCAATTCATAGTTTGTACTCCTCTGCTATCCACAGTCTTTGGTTACATTCTTCTCCTCTCTTCCTCTACCCACCCCTCAGCAAATGAAAAATAGTTAAGATAGGCTTTCTAAGATCCAATCTTCTGTGAATAATACTTGGTTCTACTTAGAGTACAGAATATATTAAAACTTCTTACATTTAGAACCAAAGGAAATGACAAAATTTTTCTTTTATATTTATAACATACCTTGTAATTAATTAGAGAGGATGTAGAGACTATATTCTGACAAGCGCTTTATAAATTGTCATTCCTAAATAATTTGCATTAATCATCTTTTATAGACTTCACCTTTCTAAATAATTTGGATTTTTTTTTTTTTAAATCCCCTATATATCATAATAATTATACATGCCTGATATGACATGACATTTTTAATTAACCACACTAAGGAAAAAACTTGAAAATCAGTCACACAAAATATAACTCTCATCAAGTGTGAGCAAGTCTTTTTGGAATGGGTAAAAGAGATGGTCAAATAACAAACAATAAAAGCATCAAATCCAAAGTGGTTCATATTATACTTTGTTGTAACTGTGTGCATACATAAGTGTTCCTGGGCATATCTATATTTGTAAGATTTTATTTATATTATCAGGCATAAGACCTGATAATAGTCAATGGAGAGTTCAGTCTTAATGCTGTGTTATTGTCCATTACTTGAAGTATTGTCAAAATTACACAAATAATGTGCCTTTTTAATTAGGCACCTGGTGTTAAATAGAGTTTCAAAGGGCATTTTACTGATGCGCTAGAGATGAAAAAAATATTTATGCAACAAGAGACTTAACTGTATCTGTAGCATATTTTGTTTAGCTACCTTTCATTTTGTATAGATAAGTGGGAAAAAAATTTAAAATTGGGATGTCTTGTTTGAAAAGATTTGGATGATTCCCAGTCAAGGGTATTTAAGTTTTATTTTATATGAACAATTTGGAAAAAGGATGAAACACCTTCTTCTTTATGAATCTGTGACTTCTTAAACATTCCACTCAAGTAGCATTCTGTGTTACGTATATGATATTACATATAACTAATTAAGAATTTCTAATATATCATAATTTTCAATGGAATTCACAATTCAATTTTCATCCTTCATAAAGAGATCTTTTCATTTGTTCAAAGCTTTCTATCTCATTTTACTTCCTTAGGAAAACTGAAAAAGAGTTGACAGTCATATTTATATATGTGTGAATGTATACACATTATATAATATGTTTGCAAAGAAGTGTAAAAAAAATATTTTTTTTTTTTAAATGAAGGGCTATATATGTTTCTTAAAATCAATTTTAAAATAATCCATACTTTTTTCCTCTTTACAGTGTAGTATGTGCTTCCTTTAGTTAAAACAGCTAGGCTAGTTTCTTCAGAGATGTTTAGAAAAAATATCTTAACATAGTAACTATTGTAAGGTAGAAAGGAAGGTAATGGGCAATACTTACAAGGTGCAGAGCAGAGCAGAAGTCTTTTAAAAAGCTAAACAAATAGTAAATGAAATAAGAAAAGACTAGGATGGGAACAAATGAGAAATTTGTAATAAGCAATTTGGAGAGGATGAATACATTATTTTGAGGAGGAAGTACGATATGTGGAAGACAAATGAGAAAACTGGAAGGAATAAAAAAGTTGTGTTAACAAATGTGTGCTACCACTTTTAGTTCTGTCCTTTACTCTTTCCTTTAAAATTCTTTATCTAATATAACTTGGATTTTGAGACCTAAATGGGAAAAAGGGTAGCTTTTGGATCAACATCTTAAACAGTGTGAACCAAAAAGGAGGTTAATTGTATAATTCCAACTGGAACACATTTTTTCATTTCTTTTAGGGCATATCTTATTTAGTATTTCATGCAGTATAATCATGAAGACTACTCCCACTTCACCAATAACTTGCATTCCTTTATGCCTTTGCAGTATTGGTCTTCTGGTTACAGGTGCTACAGGGAAGGATGATATCCTTATTTCCACAAACAATTGAATATTAAATATAAAAATATAATATTAATGATCTATCATATCTGTGACTATGGTGATGTCATGGTTTAGGGTCAGGGCAGTCCCCTAGACCTATAACGATGCTCTCTGTTAATCTCCTCTCCCTCCCTAAAGGGGAAGAGAAAGGGAATAAGGGAGAGAGACTTGGCGATTCGAAAAGGAAACTACAGATTTAATGAAAATGAAAAACGGAAATAATAATAACAACACTGAATATATACGAATATATACAAATACATACAAAACCAGTATTGAACACAGCCCCCCTGATGGTAATTACATCACCATCACCACTGATGCTGTGGAGCATGCACTGGGGGAGTCCCAGACTGGGCCCAGCAGCAGATGGGAGCTGTGTTCAGGTCCTGGATTCTGGTACTGGATCCAGGAACACACCAATTGGGATCAAAGAGAGAATGGACAGTCCTCCTTAGATACTCTGTGGAAGAAACTGAAAGAGGACTTGAGCAAAACCGAGCAAAGCTGGCAAAGCAGTACAAGGAAAAGAAAAGCCACAGACCCTTTGGATCCCTCAGCCTTATACTGAATATAACATATATGGGATGGAGTTCCTTGTTGGTCAGTTTAGGGTCATGCGTCCTGTCCACTCCTCCCTGCAGGTTCAGCCTTTCACTTTCTGCAACCCCAATGTGTTACACAAGACCCAGCAGTGGCCTTGGTCTGCACACCAATCCTTGGCAGTCACTCTAAACGTGGGGTGTTATCACTGCTGGAAGCAGACACTGTCTGTGAGAACAGGCTGCTAACTTCAGACAGTGCGGTTAGTTAGAAGAACTGAGCTGAAAAGCAAAATCAGCAAACAGAATTAGTTCTGTTCTCACTCAAACCAGGACAGGTGATAGGTTAGTTCACCACCAAAAATTTTCATTAATTCCAGGACGTGGTGCACGACCGTATTATTTACTTTTATATCAACTGTCAAAGAAAATTCTTCCTCAGTTGTATTTCTGTAACATTCTTGTTCAATTAGCAGAGACCAAATGGTCTTGTGCAGGCGTGTATTTGAAACTTATGCTGGTCCTTTGACTCTTTCACTTGGGACTCTGTTTTATGGTAACTTGTTCATAGATACTAGTCCCTGGTTCTTTTTTGCAGGTTGTGTTCTATGGTAGTGTATTGAGGAAAGTGAAGTGAACAAGAAATATTCTAGGTTACAAGATCAAAATAATGTGAAGAAAAGTCATTAAATGAGAAATATCAGTTCACAAAATAATAAATAAATATATTGAATAATTACATTGGTTTCTTTTGCAAAATACTAATTTAGTGTACCGTAGCTAAGGGTTTTCCAAGGAATACATCAGGAATAATATACTAGCTAGGTATGTTCAGAAGAGTTTAGCTGCTCTCTTGAAAAGTTTATTAGATTAAACCAGAGTTAGCTAAATTCAGATGTATAAATTTATGGACACTTAATGGGACTATAAAACAGAAAATACATTTTCTGGATAACTACTGGTGACCGTTAAATAAACATGCTATATATTAGCTAATCATAACACTTGATGTTAAGAATATTTTAAAAATGCAAAATTTCAAAACCAGTTGATCTCACAGTAGTAGCTACAGTCTGTAGTAGCTAAATCTAATTACACCCTTCTACTAGTGAAATGGGAACAGGGAGCAGAAGAGATTTTAAGTGTTTGGTTAATGTTCATGGAGAAAACAGGATAAAAAATAGAGTTGCAAAGGTTCTTGTCCATACTCCACTGACCATCACGCTTTATATAGTGGACCAGGAAAATAGTATGCAGATTTGAAGACAGAATCATACAAAGGTTATTCTCTAACACAATCATATTAGCATAATGACTGCAACCTTCGATTAGGGTAAATCCATTCTTCCCCTTTCAGAGCAGAGGGAGAGTCAAGCACATTAAAAAGCTCATTGATTAGATGTCTCTTAGACACACACTGCTGGGGGGTATACAAACCTCAGTGAAGGATTTCTCTCCACTGGAACAACTGTTGTTGAAAGATGATATTTCTATTATAGAACTTTATTATGAAAAGTAAATTTGTAATTCTAGTGTCATTATATGTTGCAATTTTAGGATGAAACTCCTTTTCTTTTTTTTTCTAAGCATTTCTTCTGTAAAAGAACTACTGATGCAGCATATCCAGATTAAGATCGATTAACAATTCTGTGAATTTTGCCCAGCAGCTATAATCGTTGGTTGCCTTAGCAACTTGGTAGATTAAATCATAAGCTAAAATCCAGGGAGTTCAATTAAAAATTCTTGTTGAAATTCAGATTCTTTTGAGGGTGAAATGACCAGTGATTCAATATGCACTTGAGAATTCTCAGGGTTGGCTACTTCTTTTTCAGTGTCATTTATTAGAAATGAAACATAAATTTAATTTAATGTACAGGAAATATTTACCTTTTACTATTTATTATCCATTCTGATGCACTGGGAATAATGAAGCTTTGTGATTTTGTTACATAGCAAGATACAGGCTAAACTTTATCTTGCTGAAAGAAGAACTTGATTTATCATACTCGCTAGTAATTTTCCTGCATTTGATACTCACCAGAATTAATGCTAGCATTGTTCCTACACATAATTTAAGAATCAGTATTCGTTAATGTACTTTTGATATATTATGCTAGGACTTTAATTCTGAAATATGCTTCTAAAGGACTTTGGTTTGTTTAATGTTGAAATTATCCACTGTTCAGTTTGTCACTGCAGAGCAGAGCCAGGGTTTTCTGTTCTGTTCCTCCAGCTTTGATGTTTTCAGCAATTCCTGGATCTATTCACCTTCTTTTCACCATGTTTCTGCTACTGATTTTCTTGCAAAGGTATTGCTTTTCATCTCTTTTAGAACTTTCTAGTGCCCTGATGACCATTTATTTGGGTAGATGCTCTTTTCCTACAATGCTGTTGAGGAAAGTCTTGTTTATTGTCCATTGGCCTTTCTCAAAAATGTCTTTGCTTCACAAAGGACCTGCAAGTATTCTGATACAGTGTCAAAAACTACAAATGCCCAACCATTAACATGTTGATGATAACCTTGCACAAAAGGAGAGTGAGGTTAGTATATTAGCGCTTTCTATCTTCACTTGCCCTAATGAAAACTGTTCTTCTTTATTTATCTTCCATTCCTGTGTCCCAGGTCTTACTAAAGACAGACTACCTGTTCAGACACTAAATATATTCTAACCCTCACAAGGGAATGCAGAACACATTTTAAGCAACATTTTGTGTTTTCTTACTTTAAAGAATTAGCACCTCTTTTTCCTCAACTTAAAATGCTAACCTTTGTAAACAAACATGAAAAATTGAAGATTAAAGGAAATGTAATGTTCCAGACAGTGAGAGAAACGCAGTGTCTACCATTTACAGTGGTAACAGAGGAAGCCATTCCTTTCATTCTCTGTTTAAGTTCCTCCATTACATTTTGGGGATTTAGTGCATAACCTACATATTAGCAAATATATAAACAAGATACTGTCCAGCTATCTGAAAGTATATCTCAATTGTGGTGAATACTGGTGGCTTTCAAAGACAAAAATAATAGTAATCAGAGAAACGAAAATTGATATAAAATTTAATGTATTGTATAGTTAAACTATCACCTGGCAGATGAATATAAAGACAAATCTGAACTGCTTTGGGCCTTCTGTCAGCAAGAAATCTTTCCAGTTATATTTCATTCTAAAAATTATCCCTTGAAACCTTTTTAATAATTCCAGCAGTTATAACAAATTATGTTAAATTACAGGGTAGGCCTAAAGCATGATCCTAGAAGCTTAAAAATTCAGAATCTAGTTTAGGACATTAAAGTGTAGCTCTGGGATAAAAATGTATAGAATAAAGTATAGGAACTAAAGAGTGCTAAGATAAAAAATAAGCTTGTAACTGGTAGGTAGTTCTTTCACATGGTATAAGTAGTCCTCTTTTGGGTTTTTTTGTTAGCATGCTAAAACCTTTGTGTACATTTCGGTTGTGTGAGAGGAACTTTCTGATCATTAAAAGCTAATTAATGGAGTTTAATGAAAGTGAAAGTTCTGATACACCTTTTTCTGGAAAGTTCTTCCTGGCTTTTCAGTGTAAGTTTTATAATCAACATGTACTTGCAATTTGAGATACTTTATTTTTGTTTTATTTTATGCTTATGATGGGTTTTTCAATTCCAGCACAGAAATCTTGCACAGAAGTGTTCCCAATAACTGCACTGAAATGTGCTTTGCTAAACTTTGCTGCTTCTGTTGGTGAGAAATCTGTTCTGTTACTTTGTTAATTACAGAGTTTTTCTGCAGTTCTACACCATTTTCAAATTACATTCTTTAATTTTAAAGTCTTCATTCTGGAATCACAAGTGCAAAATTCTGCACTAGCTTCATCTGTGCTCTACATTCCTTTCTTAATTTCAATTACTAATTTAGGAGGAATCAACTGGGACTAGACCAGAGGGAAACTTATGTGATGAATGAATGGGTCTCATTCTTGGATTTTTTTTATCCTAAAATTAAAAAGGCTAAATGTAAAATGTGGAGGAGGTTTACAGATAACTTTGTATATATGATTGGAAATTTAAACAAATTACTATGCGTTTATGCATTGTATCTTTTAGATGTAATGAATAGTATAGAATCTTACCTTCCTTTAATTATAGTGACCCGTAAAGCATTTTTAATCTACATAGTTTGAAAGGATCTATAGAGACCGGTATTAACATTGTCTTCTGATTTGGTGAATCAAAAGCATGGAGCAAGGAAGGGAATGTCCCAGAGTTGCACAACAATTTCATCATTGAGCCAGAAACTCAGGCCAGTTTCTTGAGTTCCTTTCAGTGCCCTATCAATTCTGACCCATCACTAACATTCAGTGTGGTGCATAACAAAAGGATCATTTTGTCCAAAGTAAATTATTTGCAACAGCTCAGAGATGCTTTAATAGGACAGAAGGACTTCAGACATGATGGATGAGAGCTGAAGGAGTCAAGTTAACAGATGTTGATGGAAACTCGTCTCTCCTGGCAATAGGGATTACATTTTGTCAGAGTGCCTAGTTTAGAAGTTTGTGTAACTTGCGAGGCAGACATTTTTGAAATCACGTCTACAAAGTGCATGCATTCTTCTAATACAACTTTAAAAGTAGACCTCAAACAGAAAAAGATCAAAAGACTCCCTGTGTACTGACACCAGCAAGGGAGATATGTGATGGATTGTAATATTAAATACTTTCTGCTGTGCACAAGGATTAAATGAGGGTTATGTTAGCAGACTGATGAATTGCCCAGCTCTTTAGCTTGCCTAGAGAAGTAGCTGGGTAATAGTCATCCAAATTGTAATAGAATATATAGCTAACTGAGGTAGAACCAAGTAGTTTTTCATCCATGTGCTATTCTGCAAACCCATAAAAATACCCTTCTAAGCCAAGAAAGCATCATTTAAAAACTTGTGTGTAGACTCTAAGATCTATTGGCCAGGCCTTAGTAAGGAGATGTGCTGATGGAGATTGCTTTTTAAGACAGCTCTCAATGGGAAAGGTGTTAGAAGGAGAGCAGAATGGTTTTGGATTGTGCTGCGGACTTTAACAGATTGCTTTCCAAATGCCTAGCACAAGCAGAGCAATTGCTGGCATGTAGCATGTAGTGAAGATGGATATGTATCACGCTGCCTGGCAAGCGTACAAGCAAATAATTGTATCAGCAAGGTAGAAACATGATTTTGATCTCTAAAGCAAGGAGGTAAATGAGGAATTAATTTTCATTTTTATCTAGGCTGACTTAAAATATTAGTTCAGTAAATTTTCTTCATTTTCTATATCCTGTCTAGCTGCAGGGTTTTTAGATATAAATTAATGACTCAGAAACTGTTTCATTGAAATTACTGTATCAGAGAAAAATGTTTGGTTTTGGATGCCTGCTTTCTGTTCTGTTCACAGAATTGGGATCAAAATGACACATTTTTTTCTTGTCAAATCTTTCTACGATTTCTGGAATTAATATGCAACTCCTAGCATTAATGCATAATAAATTCCTGCCTTTTGCATCTTTTGGATCAAGTTTGCATTTTAATACTAAAGTCAGGATGTGAGTTAATAAAGGGCAGTGGCATTCAACTTAACTATTTCATTGCTTTCTGTTGGTACTTGTATTAAAAATTGTCGGGCATTAAAATAAGAGAAATCAACGTTAATAACATTCCCTAATATAACCTTAATATTCTCTTTAAGGTTACATATAACATCATGGAGTCTAACATGACAGAAAAATGTAGTCTGAAATCTTGATGCTGCACTGACTCTACTTATTCAGAGTGCATGTGTGAAATGAATGCTAATATTGGAAATACGTTTCGTATTGGCGTGTTTTAGAAATCCTTCCTTGCAGCATAACAGAGAAAGCTCTATGGGCATTATTCAGCTTAGTGGGGAGAAAAAAAAGCAGTCTAATGAAAGTTTGAAGTGATGCATTTGGGGATGGTAGAGTAGTCTGGCAGCACATTAATCTTTACAAGGGTTATCTGTCCCTGGTGGAAAATGCATGATAAGGTGCCATCCTTTTAAATCTCCTGGAAACATATGGACAGGAGGGATGGTGAATGTTTAAGCCACCAAGTTTTTGTGGAACTTTAATTCCTAAATATTGTGACCAGGGACTAACTTTAAATGGGTCTATCCTTGGGTATTGTCAAGCAGTATCTTCAAATAAGTGATTACACTTGCAGTCAGAGATTCTGGCTAAGAAATCAAATATACTATCTGAAACAAATTGTAGGCAAGACTTGCTTTATCAATAAGGAAGAGTTATGTTAATGGTCCTACGTGAGAGTAGCCTTCTTTCTTAAACAGTTACTGGAAAGCCCAGCAAAATTCCAAATAAATTTGTTGGAATTGGACATGCAATTCGGGGTGCACAGCCCCATAGTATGAATGTATACTTTGACTTGTTAAAAGATATTTGCAGAGATTTAAAGTACACTGGGATGATCCAGTGTCTTTCTTGACCTGACTGAGCATTTGTGTCTGTGGAACACAAACCCAAATATTTTCAGTTTGTCCTTTTAGAAAGCCAGTGGTAATAAGAGTCAGAAAAGTATACTGAGACTAAGATGTCTTTGAATGCCACTAATCTTATTACAACAAATGTTCTTCTCAGTGTTACTCTTAACTATCATAATTATACAGAAGGGATATAGTTATATATTTCTGTCTGTCAACTTAAGAAAAAACACAGGTGAACTTTACCTGTTCAGTAATATAGGATGTTTATGAATGTTTTGTCAAGGCATGATTTACCTGGATTTTTTAGACATTTAAAAGTTAAGTATCTCAGTCCAATTTTGCCTATGCAGTGGCAAAAAGTAGGCATGCTGTGTTGCCAGTTTTGTGTGATGGTTAGTTTGAGATTATGCGAGAAATGAGGAAATATTCTCAGAAATCCTAGGAGCACTGAACTGGCTGGGCTTGGAGTGAAACTCATAGGTGTTGATGAATTTTTAGGGACAATACAGCCCACATCATATCCTAAATCGTCAATTAGGAAGGATGTACAACAGGGTATAGCATCTGGAAGGATTTGACTGCTTTGAAGCAAAACAGGGTTTGATTATTCAGGAAGCAACAGCACCTGAAAGAATCATGGTCCAAGGGTAAATTGTGCATTTTATGACATCTAATAGCTTTGCAAACATTTCTGAAAAGTATTTTGCATCTACAGCTTAAGTTCTCTATCTGTCCTATGTACTACTGAGATCATTTGAATAACTGTAAAGATATCCAGGCACAGAACAATTTTAGCCCAATAAAAGCTATCCTTGTTTCAAAACCAAAACGGACAACAATAGAAAACAAGTAGCAGCTCTCTGGTCATGGCAGTTTTCCCAGTATCATCTGTGAGTGGCAGCTCTACCATAGTGCTTGAAGAGCACTGCAGAGCAGGAGGTACTGACCTTCCCAAGTAATTATCAGTTTTTACAGACGGGGGAGATCAGGAAAAGTGCCTATAGCAAGGCCAGTATAGCATACAAAATTGACATTGCTTTGATTGGAAGTGGTGCCAAACTGTGAGTAAAACTAATTTCTTTCTCTACACAGCACTGTATCTATGTCTGTTTGTGTGTGATTCAGAAGTTGACCAGGCACATTACTAGAGCAATCTATAATCAAAATATTTTAAAATGTTAATATATATTTAGCAGGTATAAACTTATTTCTGGCTGATATGGGGTGATAGGTTTTTGTCTTTATTTTTGGGTTTGTGTGGTTTTTTTTATTTTTATTTTTTTTAATCTCAGCTTTTTTGCTTTAGCCAAAAAAAATAGGTAAAATATAGGTCAGTTGTGTTTGAGTTTCTATATTTTCTCATATTTTGCTTTCTTCATAGCATTTCCTTTTGAGAGGAGAAGTAGGAAATACAGTCTATGCAGCCAATAATAAAAAATGTACTATCAAAGCAAAGGAATGTCCCCCCACCTGTTCTCCTTGGATTAAGCATTTATGTAGTGGTGAAGGAATTTTGAAGCAATACTCTCTTTGGTTCCTGCATTGACATTCCTCTAAGGCAGAATGAGATGCTTAAAAAATGCTTGAACAGTGACAGATTTTTAATGCATTATGGATGTGTTATTGATTTTATTTTTTTTTTCTTAAACAACTTAGTTGGTAGATATTTTGTTGCATTTCAGAAATTTGATTTCTGTTTCACAAAAGAAATTATAGTTTAAGTCTTCTAGAGCAGAAGGACAGACAAAGGAGTTCGAAGACAACAATGCCAGATAACCTTCTTCCAGCTGATGTGAGGGAGCTATGCTTGAGTGAGCTGGGGAATAAAGTTAATGAGAGCAGGTTGATAGGAATGCCATCATGTCCAGTTTGTACCAAGCAGAAAGACATTATAAATGAAAAATAAATAAGAAAGAAACAGAAAGTGAGGAGGGACACTGACAATAGGTAACCTAAGATAAGAGATCCCAGTCTGCACATTTGTTTTGCATGGATGGGTTTGACAGAGAATTAATACACCTCAATCTGTCTGTAGGAAGCTACATATTGTGTTCCATATAGCTAATATGCTACCTGTGACCCTAATGACAGAGGACTAAAGAAGAGAGAAACACAGCAAATGAACATGAGTGCCCTCCTAGAGATGCTCTGGACTAATAGTTCAATGACTGGGGACAATTGTTCATATTATAGTTGTGCCAGGAGCTGTCAGCTAGAACTGGTTAGCAGAATAATGTTCTGGCATGAAACATAATAGAAAATGGTAACAATCTATAATATTAATGGAAAAGTTCAGAAAATAACAACGAGATGGAGAAAGAAATAAAGTCACAGTAGCTTGAGATTTTGCACAGTGTGGGTATAAAGAAAATTTTTTGGGTTTCAGTATTAAGTATTTTCTAAGTGACTGCTAAATAAAGATTATTATTATTATTATTTTATTAAAAAAAAAAAAAAGTCTCCTTCTCTAAGACTACAAAGCAGTACTGAAAGCAGCATCCAGAAAATAGTGCCTCTTGGAAAACTTAAAATATTCTTGAGCTTTTAAAAGGATTCAAGTTACTGTCCAGACTGACACCTTGTATTGCTAACACTTTATTCAGCAATGCTGTGTGAAAGGTCATGACATCTATCTTGTGCAGTAACTTAGAAAATAAAATAACTCCCAACTGCATATCTGACACACCCCAGTCTTTGGCCTTCTCTCTTTCCACTCCTATTGCCCTAGTTATCTTGCCAGACTGCCTGTGTGTCTTGGAGACAGATTGCTGTTACGTGTCGCTCAGCTATTTTATCCTCATTTTCTTCAATTTTTTTTTGTCTGAGGATGGGTATAGTCGCTCTCAAATTTTGTCAAATATAAGTATTTGATAAAAGATCTGGGCTAGTTATGCATGAGGCTATTTATTTACTATGACATTTTTAGTCACTAAATCTCACACACAAGTAAATAAGCATAAATCCATAAATTGCCTAGGCATCTTGGACAGGAAAGCCACTTACCTTTCTGATTCCCAAAGCAAAATTGATATTTATTAATCAACCTGTCTGTCTCTATAATAAACTCCCATAGCTCTCAGTGTGTGGCCTCATAAAATGTTTTGTAAAAATATGCTCCTCCCTAAGAGATTTAGACCAGCTGTTAAGCAAGCCAGCTGAACAGTTCTGCTCAGTTGCAGTCTAATTAGAGTTATGCACATTACTGAATTTTTGCTTTTCAAATCTCATAGATATAATGCTTCGGTTCACATTAAAAATGTGATATAGACTCTGTGTTGTCTCTCCAGAAATGTTCTATCATATGTGTGGATTAGAATTTGGATTTTAAAAAATAATACTACTGTATATCATAACACAGGCACGGAAAATTCTTTAACCACAAAAGATATGTGATTGCTCATAGGAAAAACGATGTCCTTCAGATTGTTTAATACCATGGGCTATTCTCACAGCTGAGCAAAGGATAAATTGTGAGTTCCTGCATAGCTTCTCTATAGGATAAATTACATCAGAGTTAAGTGCCAAAATCAGTATTTATTTATAAATTAATTCAGGTCGTTTTGTTATCGACTTTTGAAACATTTTGAAATGTTATAATTTTCAAATTTTATTTTCACTGACCTGTGGTACACTTCTAAAGTACTTTCACATGTATTGAGAATCCTAATTAAGTGAAAGACACTACTTTTTATATCTTTCTCAAGTATTTTAGGCTTTCTGCTTTTTAAAGAAATGCAGCTGAGTGAGTCAAATGTATGCGACTTTTACAGCCTATAGTTTGACCTTTCTTCCCAACTGAAGAATTATTTGTGTATTATTTGGCTAGTGATGACAATCTCTAGATATGTTTTAACCTTTATTTTTTACCACTGTATCTATTACTGTCTGGAACATGGACATTGTCAGGCTCCCTGTTCCAAGTGAATATGCAACCACTTATAAATTCTTGTATAGTGCCTAAAATTCAAATACACTTAAGAAGAGCAGAGGTTCTGCCAGAGTCAAATCAGAGAGAAAAATTGTCTTTCATTAGGCAAAATTCCCATTTAAATCAGTGGAAGAGAATTTAACTCAGGAATTATAAAGGCATTTGTTTGCTTGTTTGGTGTTTGTTTGCTTGTTTGAAGTGAAATATCCTGCAGATCATCCTAGGCATAACTATAACAATACCACACATAACTCTGTCTATTTCTTGAGATTATTGCTGGAAAAATTTTGGTGCATAATATTAATCAACTGCATTGTGGCTATTGGGAAAACTGTGGCACATAATCTATTAATCAACAGTAGCAAAAACCTCATTAAGAACATACTGAATTTAAAACAATGTTCTATATTATGATGGTGCTTTAGAGTCATGTTTACTTACAATCATGACTTTAAAACCTTCCCAAGAAGGACGCATAAGCAGAACAGTTATTAAAAATTATGTTCAATACCGTTTTAAGACTCTATTTGTTTATCTGTCCAGAACTTATCAATGTACATAGAGCATATGAACCAGATATTTAAATGTAACTCAGATTACATAATATCAGACTTAACAGACTCCCTCACTCTACCCATAGAAAAGTAGTGGTAAAATACTCTCTTTCCAAAGGCCAGAACTTTGCAGGTAGATTTAATCAGTATTGTTACCTTGGGCTTTCAAAGGGCATAGACATTCTTGTAATTGTGGACCAGTTTCAACTTAAGTGACTTTGTTCATATATATTTCAAGCATTCCTTCAAATGTCTTTTTTTTTTTTTTTCTTCTCAATCTCTTGAGTTGCCATTTAATGTAATTTGCCTTGCCACTACACCAGATTCAGTGCTTGCATAACTTAAAATGCAGGTCTTTCTCAGCAAAGCATGTTGCACACTCCTAAAAGTAAAGCTGTGAAGGCTGAAACCCAGACTATGAGCCCTGTCCTTGAAAAAGATGAAATTGTGACTTATACTGTCTGGTATTCATAGAATTGTAAAAACACAGAATTGTTTCACTTGGAAAAGACCTTTAAGATCATCGAGTCCAATCATTATGCTAACACTGCCAATTCCACCACTAAACCATGTGCCAAAGCACCTCATCTATATGCCTTTTAAATAGCTCCAGGGATGGTGACTCCACCACCTCCCTGGGCAGCCTGTTGCAGTGTTTAACCACACTTTCAGTGAAGAAGTTTTTCCTGATGTCCTACATAATTCCATATTCTGTATCCCTTTCTATGGATAAAGAAACACAAAGTTTAACATGTATCATTTATCCATGATATGTTGCTTGGGATGTGCATGGAACATGCAATCAAAGCCAAAGGATTATTAAGCTTTTTCATACACATGTTCCAACTGAAATCCTGTAGCTAGAAATAGGCACATTTTTGCTACTGAGTTGTTACCTTCAAGTATACTGAGGGAACACATGCATATAACACAGTTGTGTTGTCATGTTATGTCTGGATTTTTAATGGCGATTAATTATTTATAATAGATGAGATAATCAAAAAGTATATTGCTTTAGTCTTCTTCTGACTGAGATAATCTGAGCCTGGAAGATTATGCTGCCTGCTTATGTCATCTGTAAATCACAACAAATTACCAATACATTTGTATGATGTGTTTACAATCTACCATCTCTTGTCTTCCTCCAGCATTACTGTAAGCACAGTATCTTATCAGGTAAGTGAGTATTATTTAATTTGTTATTTTTTCAGGAGCTACAAAAGCATAAATACCTATTATGTACTGGAAAGGAGAGGCTTGAAATCAAGACATGGACTTGTGAGAGGGCATTTTAACAAAATAGTTTTGGCAGTAGATTGCGCTTAACCGATTAAAATAATGACTGTGGGAGTATTAGGCAGGGTAGTGCAGGGTAGGCAGACAGTTGGATGCAGTCCCCTTATTATCCTTTGTGTGTGGGGCTTGCTGTAATATGGATCTGACCTGAATCAGAGCTGGGGCTCACCATAACCCAGACCAACCCCAGTCATTAATTACAAGACTGGAGGGGTGTGACAACCAGCAGTATCTGGGAGCCTGAGCCTGCCAGGATAAGGCACTATTAAGTCTGGGCCTTTTTATCACTTTTACCTTCACTGAACCTTTCAATACTTTGAATGGCGAAAAGGATGGAAATGGAGAGAACAGATTGTTTCTCTTAAGATCAGAGTTACCCTCCAGTGTCGGGAATGGGATTTTGGCATGTTGCTCGTTATTTAACTCTCTTGGCTGGAAGCAGGAAACATTTTAGACCTTTTAGTTCAGTTCACTATCTAGGCTGGCTCCTCTTGAGCCATATAATAAATAACTAGAGTCCTTGGAGATGCTTGTTCTGGTGCGTTACTGTGTAGAGGGCAAAGATAAGTTGTGAAAATTGGGGTGTATTAAATCTGTGTTTAGCTGTGGGGAGTGGTGGAGAAACAGTCCTTTGTTCAACTTTCATTCTGCTTCTGGGAGGTCTAGAAATGAAATATGGTGCATACCAGTATACATGAAAAATGAGAAGCAGTTAATTGCTTGCTTTTGTGGTCCTTTCTCTTCATATGATGCTTCTCTAAAAATTCACATAAGTTCATTCTAGCATCTTCGTGGTGTCTGGGTGACATGTGAGAAGACAATTGATGTCCCTGGCTTGGCAAAAATCAATTTCCAGAAAGGTGTGGGAGAATCTTTTAGGCTGCTAGATGTATAAATCAAAAGAAAGCATTCACAGTGAGATGTGCAGAACAGAAATTCTAAAAATATGTGTTGACTGGGATCCCAAGGGAAAGTTAAATGTAAATGCAATTTAGAAAGCAATATTGACAGCCTTGTAGAAGGCTGAAATGTTCTGATTTTTGAAGAAAAAGAAAGATAAATATTTTGACACTTTCTCAATTTTCTGCTGGTTAGACAGCTCAAAAAGTTTCTGTTTTCCTGAAACACTCAGATTAAATTTTAAAAGTTCAGTGTTTGAAAAGTTGCTATTTTTTATTGTCCTAGAAAGCTATAACATTTTTTTCTGGATTTTTTTCTTGTTCAGGTGTAGTTCATCTTCTGTCAAAGTATATCACACTAGCCATATGCTGCCTCAGTTCCTCAGATTTTCAAAGTGCCAAAATCCTCTACAACAAAAATTTTCCCTCCACAACTGTGATTCTCATGTTTGTTTTAAGGAATGGGAGTAAAAAAGGACTGGCATTGCACTCAAATGGTATCGGCTACAAAAACATAGTGGAAAAAATTTTCTATTATCCTTTGTTAGCATATAATTAATTAAATAAGTGAAATAGGGTTTAAACAGGTAAACCTATATTTTATATTTTAATATTTGCTATATTTTTTTCTACTTTTGAAGATATTAGGTGTAAGAAGAATAACTTCTTGTCCTTGACCTCATATTCCTTTACAGTTCTTTTCTCTTTCTGGTCAAAATGGGTGTAACACTACCCTTTATTACTGTCCTTGCTAAAATGGATCTTTTCACCTGTCACATTACAAAGAAGCATTTGTGTAATCAGTTTTGTTACAGACTCACCCAGACCTTTCAGCAGAATTCTTTAAGGTTCTGTAAGAACCAGTGTGGGAGTACATGCTCTCTTTTTTGATAATGGTTTCTATTGCATTACTTCACATTTGTTAATACTTTTATCTTTGGACTGTCCCAGTGCAGTAGAGTATTATTCTTTTCATTTTAAGAAGGAGCATCTGACTTGCAAAGAATAATTAGGATAATG
The DNA here is from genome assembly GCA_025345505.1 of Todiramphus chloris collaris. NCBI lineage: Eukaryota > Metazoa > Chordata > Aves > Coraciiformes > Alcedinidae > Todiramphus > Todiramphus chloris. Next base: position 5,876,879 of record JANVCC010000011.1, read on the forward strand.
CAGAAGAATTGTAGAAGAATTAAAGAGAAAACCTGGTGCCTGGTTTGCTGTGGTTTGGGCTGTCCTCCCTCTGCTTTACTCAAACAACAGAAATGTGATGAGTCAATTCCAGAAGCATGGAGACCTCTTTGTTATCTCTACCAAGAGGAAGCTAGAGTTGCATCCAGCCCTGGATAAAGACTTCTTATTGTTTGCACACCATACTTCGTAGCAGACCATCTTATATTTGGAGGGATTAAGTAGAACCTTTTCCTACATATTTCTTCTCTTTTGCATTTTAGCAAGAGTACATTGTTTTTAAGCTTATATATTCAGCAACTAAAGTGTTCAACAATGTTCTTCTTAATAATTTGCGTCCGAAATGACTTAACTTCTGAACTGTCATCAAACTGTAGGGCCTTTCTCCATGAGCTGTGAGGATCACAGCCTAAGAAAACTGAGAACAGAAGTAAAGAGCAAGAACCGAAATTACAGCAACAGAAGTCATTACCTGCTGTATTTGTTTGTGCACCACATACGGGTTATGTTTCCTGACAAGCATTAAAAAGTCAGATAGGAGCCCCTGGAGGGGAAAGGGTAACTAGGGCTATTCAGATGGGGGATGGGTCAACCAACAGTAGAATATGGCTGGAGAGAGTCACTGACAGGGCTGAGGCAGAGGCTTAGGAGAGTGCCTAAAGGTAGCCCAGCCTCTGAGATGACAGAGGGTTGTGCATGGGATGTGTGTACTCTGCTGCTGCACAGATACATGCTGAGTGGGCTCAACCCATGCAGGTATACATGGGCCTTGACTGCAAGGATGTCATCACTTGTAAGTCTTTAATGTTTCATAGTTCAATGAAACTTGGTTTCTTGTGCATGAGGATTTTCTGAAGAAGTTGGTGTAAGAACAAGGGCTATGCACATTCACCTCAAACTATTAAATGATGCTGGGTCAAAGTCAGCCATGTGTTACACTGATATAGTGTCTATAACTTGTGGTGATTCTGCTTAAGCTGGCTATTTAATTTTGCTCTTGGGGCTGATAAAGTGAAAGTGAGATTTAAGGAGGGCTTTGAAAGGGAAGGCCCCTTGTAATCAGCCTGGAATAAAAGAATGTTTATGATAGGATGAGATATATATTCCCATGCTTGTGCCTGCAACTGTTGTGAGGGATTATTTCATGATTCCCAGTGAGATGAACAGCTCATTGAAGGGTGCCTTACTTGCTGGTGCTAAAAAAATATCGTATGGAAAAGATATATCTTGGTGGCCTTTGTGGATAGGTAACTGAATGTTTCCAGCCCTCCTTCTTCTTGCCTGCTCTGGACAGATATATGGAGAGTGTATTCCACCTCTGCTCTGCTTTGGTCACAGCAAACCCTGGGGTCATGTGCTGGGAGAGAGATTTTGGGCTTCCAGGCAGCATGCAGATTCTCCAATTTCCTGTATAGCTGTTAACAAGTTATTTCTTTGTGTCTTACTTCATATCTTTCTGAAACAGAGATAATATTCCATCATCACACAGAGTTATTTTTAAGTACAAAGAAAACAAAAATATTTAAATACTACAGGAATGGAGGCATGTACACAGTGCTGTAAAAGAAGGGCTTTCATGATAGATGTAGTTTTGGTCAGGATTATATTTAGCAAGTCCTTTGTGAAATGCCCGGTGACACACGTAAGCACTGCTTGCAATCTGTGGTTCCTTTCTTTTTCCCTCCCCAAGGATAAATTTTGTAGTTTATATTATTTCCTGTGGGAGTACTTGCCATGCAAACAAATAATTGTACTGCATACACTGTGCTTGAATTTAATACAAGAATATGAGTAGCATAATACATGTCTAAGGATTTTATACAACATTTTGGTTCTGATTTCTTAACATAGCAGGCAGAAATTTAAACATTTCTATGAGACAGGCAGAGTAGGAAGCAATTTGTGCTGAACTAGGGACAAAGGTAAGAAATGGCATTATTTCAAGTTTTTATTTATTTTTAAGGCTGCTAGCGGTCATTATATTACTTGTGTGACTCTCTAGAGTTTCCTATGCACCAGCAGAAATTAGAGTGGAAAATCAATTTCTAAAATCAAAATTAAGTACCATAAACAGGTTTGTCTTTATTCCAAGGTTTAACAAATAAAAGAAGAAAAAGTACTGCCCAAATTTAAAACATTGTCTCTTATGGTGTTATGTTTTGAAGTGCTAGAATACCTTCTTGTATCTGAGTCTCAGTGTTTAGCATAGGACTTATTTCATATCCATTTCTTGCACTTCCACAGTTAAAGCTCCATTTCATGTTGATATGTAGCACAACACCTCATTCTTTCTTCTCTTGACCTGTTGTGCCACACATGGTAGGTTGAGTGCCATCTATCTCATCAAAAAATCGAAAAGTAGAAAAATAGAAGTGATAATTGCATGGCAGAGGGCAGATACAACATTTTGGGGGCTTCATGCTTAAAGGAGATCCACAGGAGGAAATGTTTGCATTTTTGTCTCTTTACTGCTCTGAAGTCCTGTGATATCGTGTATGAAATTCTTCATGCCCTCTGCTAGAAGACAGTTCTGCCATGTATCTGGAAAGGTAACAGAAGAGATACCTGCCTGCAGTATATTGTGTTTTAAGGGGAAACTAGACCTGGGGCAAACTTGTAATGTCACATAATGTCTAAAAAGAAGAAACATTAAGGGAGTAGAAAAATTTAAATTAGATAGAAAAGAGCACGAATCTCTGCCATTCTTAATATATAACATTTCATTTTCATTTCTTTTTTCCATTTTTATCCCATCCTTCTTCATCTTCTGCTACTCTCCCTACCACCCCCTTCTCTACATTTCTTTGTCAGGATACATGACTGTTCTCAGAATTGCCATTCTCTATTCCAGACATTGACTTAGATGCTCCAAGGAAGCATTTAGCTTTAAAGGAACCCAGGTTTCTGCATCTTTAAAATTCAGTCTTAAGTGAGAGATTTTTTTATTTTTTTTAATTATTATTATTAAAAACGTAATAATATTCTGTTAGGAAACATAACTGGTAGAAAATATCATAAGTAGAAATGTATGTACCTATCACTGGTGAGACCATGCCTGGAGTACTTTGTTCAATTTTGAGCACCTCACTCCATGAAGGACATTGAGGTGATGGAGCATGTCCAAAGAAGGGCAATGAAGCTGGTGAAGGGTCTGGAGCACAGTCTTGCAAGGAGCAGCTTATCCCTCAGGGATCAACTGGGGTTGTTCAGCCTGGAGAAAAGGAGGATCAGGGGAGACCTTCTTGCTCTCTATAACTCCCTGGAAGAAGGTTGTAGTGAGGTGGGAGTCAGTCTGTTGTCTCAAGGAACAAGAATAGGACAAGAAGAAACTGCTTCAAGTTGTGCCAGGGGAAGTTTAGATTGGATATTATGAAAAATTTCGTCACTGAAGGGGTTGTAAAGTCCTGGAACAGGATGCTCAGGGAAGTGGTTGAGTCACTATCCCTGGAGGTAGTTAAAAGATGTATAGATGTGGCAGCTAAAGACATGGTTTAGTGGTGGCCTTGTCAGTGTTAGGTTTACAGTTGAACTTGATGATCTTAAAGGTCTTTTTGAACATAAATGATTCTATGATTCTATTTTATGATAATCTTTCATCTGTATTGTAACTGAGAGTGGGTTCTGCCATGGCCAAAAAAGAATTCAGAATGGGTTGGGATGGTGCCAGCTGGGGTAACTAACCTTTTTTTAACAGTGGCCATATGTTTCCTGTAAGAATACTGCCTCTTGCAACAGGAGGAGGAACATTTGTCCATTTGCCTCTGTTCATAGCAAAGAATGAAAACTCAGGTCTTTGCAAAACCTTGGTTTAACTACTGCAAGGTCTGAATGCCTATAGTTTATACCTTCTGGATGAAATAGCAGACATTAAGGTTCCCGCCATTCCTAATATTCGGGTCATTAAATAATATGTCTTGGCATCATGCAACTGTGTAAGATAATTAGTTGTGTCGGGGATGGGAAATGATTGCTTGTACAGTCAGACAAATCAATCTGTTGTTGATAAAAGCTAGCTACCTTAGCTTTCACATCATCAGCTGTGTCCCTGTATCCACAGCTGTGATGAGTGTTAACATATAAACCTGGAAGTGAAGTGATTGTTTTAAGTTTTTGGTATTTCATTTTTAACTTGTTCTGTCCATTTCACTGGAATCAGTTCTGCAAACCCTGAATGACTAATCTTTTCATCTGTCTTCCTATTCTTACAAGAAAGGTATTATTTATGACTGAACTGTATTTGTATTTTAAATGGCCCTGTCATCACATTTTATGACTACTGTGTGTATATATTCAGATAGAGGCAGGAGAGAAACAGAATCTACAGCTAACATCTATCTTCACCACAGGTGTGTGAGGGGGAGGTTGACGCCCCACGTGTGCACTGCGAGAAGTTATCCCTTAACAAGAGAAGATTAATGCTCTGTCTAAAGCTAAGCTGCACTTCTTCCGATGTGCTGCTTAAGTAAAAGAGCAATGTTAAAATTGAAATAAGAGGCTGACTGTCAGAAATACTGGTGATACTCAGTTCATACATTTGGCAAGGTGTTTGAAATGACCATCTGCTTTGATATTGAGCATCAATTGCCTTTGCTTGCAATGTTGGGGAGACATGTCATAAAAATAATAGGATTTAACACCATAATTTCTTCATGCTTATACCCATGTGTCCACTTGTGGTAAGACTAGTTCTTCTGGTAGAAGCACAGGAATGTACTTCAATATATAGCATAGATGTGGTTTAGTTTGCTGCAAACCACCCACTCCTTTGCAGCAATAAGCCCCTTGTAAAATTTACTCTTAACTGATTATCTCTTGTCTGTGATAATATTGCTGCTCAATTGCATGCATATCTCTGCCCTTGTAATGTAGCACTTCAGTGAGCAAGCTAAAGTACGTATTACTCCTGTGAGCAGACAGCAGCTGGGAGCTCCAATTCTTCTAAAGCAGCTTGGCTTGTAGCACTTCTGTAAAATGCAGGCTTCGTTATGGTTACAGTAAAATATTAATAATCATAAAATCCCTGGGTACCAGTACAGACCTAATAAACCCGCTATTGACAATGTATGGCAGACTACTGCATGATGAAGCTGTAAGAAAATGGCTTGTATTCTGGCCATTGCTGTATTGTAGGGTTTGAATAGATCTACAAATGCATGCAAATAGTTAAAAAGCATTTCTGATTAGAATCAGAATTAAGTATTTGGTGAGAGTTATTCTTCCTGATGTAACATTTTCAGTGGGTGGAGAAAATTACCTCCCTATTGCTTTGTCATTATTCCTTAAATGAACAATGTATTCTTTTTTTTTTTTTTTTCCCCTTTAAGTGGGATGAATTGTGGCTTTTTATTGCTCCCTATTTTTCCTGAATAAATAGTTCAGTTAAAGCTGCTAATGTTGATGATAGAAGTCATAAAAAGGAGGTTTTATTGTTTAATGAGTATTTCCTTCGATTTTCTCAGCAACTGAATATACATAAGACTATATAAATAGTTACTGAGAGAATGTATCCTTTTTTGGCTGTAGTGCAAGGGTTTCAAATTATACTTATTTTCTTCATAAAAGCATGGGAGCAGAGTTGGAGAGGTGTTCTACTGTTTATGCATGTAATCTCTAAGATTTCTTTTTCCCTATTCTTTCTACTTTAACATCTGTAGTGTTGATTAAGCAGTGTAATGATGTCACTTCTTTTTTTTTTTTCCACTTTTTTTTCCCCATCTGTTTCCTTACAGTGATATCCCAGCTAGAAACACAGTATCTGAATTCTTCCTAAATTTTGCAGACCATCTTTCTTCCTTCTCCTCCTATCTCTTCATTATAGGGCACTCTGTGATCCCACAAATGTGGAGAGCGGTGCGAGTCTGTTATGTGGCATAATAAAGGGGTTTGCACCTTGAAGAATCCATCTTTCTATCAGCCCAGAGTTCAGAGGGTTGGAGTGGTGTTATGGACAGATACAGCTCTTCTGTATCAATTGTACTCTAAATGAGACATGATTTTACCCTGTCTTGTGATCTTGTAACTTTCCAACTGCTACAATTAACTACGTGTCTGAATTGAGAGTAATTAGAAACTATTCTCTTGCCAGTTACCAAATATTTTGCCAGAAGGTTTTAAATGTCAGGCAGAAACTGGTCATATACCTTGGAGTTTCCTTGGGAAAAAAAAAAAAAAAATCACTATATAAAAATTTCAATTCACTTAACCAACTTACTATTTTAAAATGTGTTGAAGAAATTCTTTGAACTCTTCATAATCTTAACAGAATTGAGCAGTATATACCTTCAGGCTTGGGCAATGCCATGCAGCTCCAGTAACTTGGATGTTTTCTGTAAATTTTAAGTGGGTGTGGCATACTTTCCCTTTTGAATTCACGCACCCGGAAGAAAATACTTTCATACATTCTCTGAAAATCCTGGGGCAGAAAAACTTTTTCTTTGGCCTCAAGAGCCCTATATTAGATTGCTATGAGTGTACTTCCTTTGCCACGCATCTATTAATTTTCATTTGCTCTTTACCAAAGAATAACAAAGCAGAAATTATTCTTGCTATGTGTGCATCCCAAATTGAACCCCACACACTGGACAGCTGTGGTTCTCCCACGTATTGGTATCTCCACAACTGCAAGAGGGAGGACAAGGAGCAGGATTTGCCCTGTAATATGAAGTACTATCAAATACAGTACGTAAATAAGTTTAGAGCTTTGATACTGCCTCTGGCTGTGAGGAACATCTGGGTAGTCATATTTCTGGAGCAAAAAAGGTATGTTTCTGCTTATTGTTTAGAGATTATAATTGAAGAGAGGTGCAGGGGTTAAAGCTAAAGTATGTGGCAAAAGGAAAATAGAACATTGCTCTTTCACTGCAAAAATAGGTGTTCATAAGTACTTCCTAACATCTTCCAATTGAAGGAAGAAGGAAAAGCAAGCCTAGGTAGGGCAGAAGTTAAAGATTAATTTGAAAAGGGGGAAAAAAAAAAAAGTGTTTTGTTTCATGGAGCCATTATCAAAGGAAAACAGAAGTCCTTGAGTGAGTCTTAAATCCTTCAGCATGACATGTATGACATCAGCAAATGAACTGAACATCTACGATGTCTTTCTGTTGTGAACTGAAACTAGGTAACAAAAATATCTCTGAACAGACCCCAAACCTCTAGTACAAAGTAAAATCCATTTTTCTTTCAAATCTTAATTGCAGTGAAACATGAAAAACACCTGTTCCTTCACCTTAACAGTTAATATACATTTCTATTTTTGGCACTTCTGTACCCCTTTCCTTTCCTGCAGTGCTGAGTATCTCATATTTGAACTGCTGCTGCTTCTGTTGCATGCTGGCAAATCGAAGAGAACCAAGGAGTTAAATTTCAGAACAGGAGAAGAGGAGGTGAGCTGTCTGCTACAGTAGTTTACTGCAGCTTCCTTTCATACTGACACATATGTAGTTTGTGGTGACAGTGCTAAAGAACTGCAGGCAGGCATTTAGCAGACTGGATGTGAGCTGGATGCAAAGATGCCTCACCCTGGACTTCCTGCTGGCAGTATGTAAATACACCTGCAGACTGGACACACTGGGTGGTTGGTTGGTTGGTTGTTTTTTTCAGAAGACAGCATGAGAGGACCTGACAAAGCAACAGCATAGTTGAGAGACCTTAACCAGCGTTATTCGATTTGTATCTCAGTTGTGGAAGAAGTTTTTTTTTTGGCTGCTTTTTTTTTGTGTGTGTGTGCTGCATATTCAGACCGAAATCTTCATCACTACAATGTTTGCCTCTATCTGGTATGCCAAGAAGCTGGGACGCAGGTTTGTGCATAACGCCAGGAAAGCAAAAACAGAGAAGGTATGTTCCTAGTGGGAATATAAAGCCTTATGTCTCATGCAAGCTGCCTGCTGGCATCCTGTTGTGTGTCTGGTTAGCTCTTTTTAATACCCTGAAAAACAACCTATTGCTATTCATGATTTCATGCAAGAATCCTCGAATACTCTGCATATTATTAAAGACTGGGGAGAAGAATCCCTTCAAAAGTCTTTATGCCCTCTTTTTTTTTTTTTTTATTTATTTTTTTGCAAGACAAACAGCTGTACATCTGATATGTTGTGTGTAAAGGGAGCACTCCAGTGAACTTGTTGCTGTACTGCATTATTTTTATTAATACAATACTAGGCTCTTAAACAACCGTTAATTGTTTTCTGCTCATTTCTTTTTTTCTAGTGTAGGATAAATTAGAATGTAATAACATGTGAAGCATTTATAATATTGGGGAATTATGTTTCATGATACTTGTTGAAACTGCGTTGCAGAATGGATCCCATAGGTGTAAAAAGATGTAAAAATGGTCAGGACTATCCTTCAGTATTTTTCTTCTCATAAAATTTAACTACATTTAACCAGCTGTTTTCTGGAAGACCTCATAGGTTAGATTCTTCTGCTTTCTTTCTCCATGAGCAAAACTTAAAATTGTTTTGGAATTTGCATTAATGATAATTGGGGAATATCAAGGCAATTGCCTTTTGCTCTAAATATAGAAAATATTTAGCAAGTCGGCTTGAGTTCCAGTTTTGTCTAAATTAACATACAAACCATTTTCTAAAATGGGACTAATTCCTCTTTTATAAACTCAGCATTAGATTAGGGGAAAAAAACTTCAATGTAATGTTATAAAGTTTACCTCATTAGTCTGGTAATGATGGCTTCCTCTTTTCCTTGCTGTCTTTGATGTAGTCAAAGAATTTATAAATGGGTTGCTTTATTATTTCTGTGATATGTTTTATGCTATGTAATACAGCCACCAATCCACTAAGTAATTATCCATTGCCTAAATTCCTCTGTAACTGGGAAAGCTCTTTACCCAGAGAAAATGATCAGCAGAAATGCATTATATTTAGAGTTGAGAAGGGTAGAATTTGTTTTTTCTGAAAAACATTCCCAGTCATTAAAAAGGTGCTGTGTGGTAATTTGTAATTTCAAACATCCAAGCTGTTGGGAAGTTATCCAAATAATAGTGATTTTTACATTTCACATTGTATGCATAAAGGAAAACAGAAATGCAAGTAACTATACATGGGACTGTCTTTTTTTTTTTTTTTTTTGCCGTTAATCATATTGCAACAAAGGGAGCATCACATAAACTGTCCTGCTGTTTGCATGTTGCTATGGGAGGAAAAAAGTTGCAGACTGGATCTTCGTTAGTCCTGAGGGGCTCCCTCCAGAGGAACATTTGCTTGCAGTCTTCCTTCAAGATTACAGTGGCAGGTTGAGTGGACACATTCCACTCCTCACACAATGGGGCTCACTCAGCAGCTTTAAAAATGGATTTAGTATGGGTTATTTAAAGTGTACTTGTTTATAGATTGTTCCAAGAACCTTGAAAAATGTCATAAAACAGTGTCAGTATTCACTAAGAAAATATATTCTTCTTTATAGACACTTTAACATAGACTAAAAGAATGTTTTAAAAATTTTGTCTCTTTTTGTCTTAAGGTATTTGAAATATTTCTGTATAAATCTATTATAATGCTACTTATTTGGCTCTATAGGACTTTCATAATAACCAAAAACCCTCAGATCTGTGCTATTCAAGCGTTGAAGCCATACCTTGTAATTTTTACAGAAAAGCTGGGTTGTTTTTTTTTATATATATATATATATTTTGTGAACATGTTATTAGCATATTTATAAAGGAATTTTATTTTTGCCAGAAGACAGTAAGTATTAAAAAATCTTAGAAAATGTTTACTTACTGTCTTTTATCAAAACCATAATATCTTTCTTGGAGCTTTATTACACAGTCATGGCTTATTTTTAATAAATTAATGTAAGGTTTTTTTACATATATCAATTGGGTACTCCAACAAAGGCAGAAAATCACATTCCTATGAGGATGCTATTTCAGTAAGTGCTATTGATGATTGGAAGCTGATTAACACTGACATCTTCAGTACAATACCTTGTAACAGGAGAACACAGATATGAAAACCATTTTATCAAAAAGTAAAGGAAAAATAATATTTGGTCACACAGCTTGTTTTGGTTTTGTCTTTTTTTTTTTTTTTTTTTTTAATTTATTGATTGAGCAATCAAATTGTTATGCCATATTACCTTATGTATTTTTTTTTTCTGGAAGAATAATTAGCTTTTTCTCTGTGTGCATGATTTGAATTAAACATTGTTTTCTTAATATGCTTTTCGAAGTAATAACATACAGCAATAATTTCTATTAGCCTATGTGTGCAAAAAGAGTTTCTCGCAGTTAAAATCTGGATAGCAGACAAGAGTTTGGTTCCATAACAGATTTTTCTGTTATGCTTAGTTTCCTTGGATGAGTCCAAGTAAAGAATGTTTTTTAAAATAGTTTTTCTAAGAAAAAGAAGAAAATTGGCTGAGGGCTTGACAGAATACTTGTAGCACGGACTCATGTGAGCACACACACATATGGAAAACCTGAAAGTGTAGTTCCTTAAAATGTCAGAACTTTGGGTTGTAATTGTGTAGAGCATGGACTTGAACTTGGATCTCCCAGGTGACTAGGGAAGCAGAGTTTCCAAGGTACAAAATGGAGTATGCAGTGTCAGAGGGTGCACACAAAGGCAAGGAAAAGGCTCACAATTCGGGCAGTCCTTTGTGGGAAGAGCTAAGGCAGCATTAATATGAGTGTGATGCTCCTCTGTGTCTGCTCCATACCTGCATGAGTTCTGGCAGTGTGGTTGGGCTTGGTCCCCAATGTCTCCAGAGCTCCCCATCTTTTCCAAAGATGGAATTTCCATCCCCATACCTCCATCTCACCTGTACCTCTCAGCTGCTCATCTCCCCATACCTGAATATGGCAGACCCTGCTCTGGAAGACCTGGCATACAAATTGTCTCAAAATGAGCGGGACATGTTTATTTTTGATACTGTGAGCGCTGCAGAATTGCAGCCTGAGGACTAGAGGCTCTCAGGAGCTGGAACTTGTCCTACACTGGAGAAGCTATTTTGGGGCTTGGAGAAAGGGAAAGGGGGTACTAGTAAGTTGCAAAACATTGGGAGACCAAAGGGAGGAGGAGGTGGACCTGCTCTCACTAAGACCTGTGGTAGCTCCTGGGCTGTTTTTCTTATCTCCCTAACCAGTATCTGCAGTTGAGTGCCAGCACTTCTGTTCCTGGCCTGCATTTCTAGTCCTTGCTTCCCATCCAGCTCAGTATTTCCTTGGAGGCTGCGGTCAGACAAGTCAGGCCCTGTTGTAGGTCACTGTGTCATTGACTTCCACACACAACTTAAGGACTTCCTGGTAGATATTAGCCTTATAAACCCAGACGTGAACTCTTGTAAAATTTCATCTAGAGTGTAGAGGAAAGCTTCATCTAGAGAGTAAAATTTCACTTAGAGAGTAGAAGATGTCTGGGGAGAACTGGATGAATGACAGCCTAACATGTCCTAACCATGGTAGTAATGGTTCTTTCAAGTTAAGTAGTGTGCACCAGTATTTTTATTTGAGTCATATTTTTATGATATATTGAAAAGCTTTCTTTTAATTCAGAAATAAATCAAAGTGTTTTGAAAAACCTTAAAACTTTGGAAATCTGAGCTGCCAACCAGCCCTGCCTAAAACTTCTTATTTTTGTAAGTAAAATAGGATCATGCCTACTGATTGCTTTTAATGTTTTCATTTTGCCATTCAAAACTCAAGAATGTCAATGTTCCTTGTACTTTATTGTTTTTACTAGGCTGGATAATAAACCCTTTCCAGTATATAATGTAGTTGTTATCTCAGACTGGTTGCCTTGGCTTGATTGCTAGTGTTACTCTTGCCCTCAAGTAGAAGGGTATTTAGAGCACAGGAAAAGTTGACACTAATATTCACCTGAAAACATCTAAGCTCCTTTCAAGCCAGCTCTGCTTTTACCTGTTTTATTGAATTTATGAAAATTATTTGATTTTTTCTCATGAAGGAATTATTGTTATAAGAGTAAATGTGATCATTTGAACATCAAATCTAGAATAAATTAAGGCAAAGATTGATGTCTTGAATTTTTCTTATTAAATCACAATCAAGCAGAAATCAAGAGATGTTAACTGCATGTGGTTATGCTATAAAAATAAGTAGTTCAAATGATTGGAAGAGGTACAGAAAAGTATCTGAGCAATCAATCATGTTATCTGAGAGTGTGAGCTACAGCAGTGTGAAAAAGCTTCTGATGATGCTTCACTCTATTGATAGAATTTGTATTTCAAGGTTCAGTACCAAAAGTGGGGAAAGACTTGTCAAACTCACCCTGTCATTTAATTTCAATAGGGAAGTTAAATATTATTTTTTTTTCTGCTTGTTCAGAAGTGGAACATGTTTCATCCATGAGACCCAAATTATAAACACTGTTTGAATTAGCCATGCTGTTGAGTTTTCACATCTGAAGATATCACTTTAAAAGGAGGTTTCTCCTGTGTGTTATTTATGGGAGCAAAACAACAGGGCCCATGAAAACTGTTCAAATGAACTGACATTCACCACCCTTTTCCAGAAGAACAGTGTTAGAATTCTCATTCTAGCTTTTAGATACTAAAGTGCTCTTTATGTTGTTATCACTTCTAAGAACTGTATTTGAAAATATAGAAGTTTTACCCCCAAAGGTTTTGTTTATCATTCCAGTTGAATTATTTTATTAATTTTTAAAATTCAAGACAGAAGCAAATTAACTTTTGAAAATAACTGTATACGTAAAGATACAAATGACATGAAATTTCTGGACTATCAAGTGCAAACAAAAATAAAGTTTACCCATACGCAGCATCCACAAACTACAGTATCATTTTAAATGAGTATGTTTAAATGTAATGTAGTGCAGCCTCGACCAGTAGAACATAGTCCAGCAGGTAGTTTTTCATTTTGTGTGTCTGGGTTTAGAGTAGTTTTGGGTAAATTGAGTATCCTTGGTAGACTGTCAGCCTACAAGGAAATATTTGCAAAAAGACAGAAAACTTTGCCTAAGAGGTTAACAAACCTGGACCACGTAACAATAAATTTGTCTGTAAAGGCAGACGCATTTAGTCAATTTTCCTGACAGTGTCCTGGTCATAGTGACAAATAACTCTTCATGTCAAGATATCACTTGATATCTAGACCATTTTCATATCTGCATTTTAATGTAGCTCATTGCAGATTAAGCTTTTTTAGGCTATGTATTCTTGTTTCATTTTTTCTTTGCTTATAAGTAGCCCAGCAATCTATTTTGAAAGAGATAAGAAATTTGCTTGAAACAGTAATTGTTCACAACATAGCATAGAAACTATGTGATTAAGAAATTATAAAATACAATACCAGATAAGCAGATTTTTCCCTTACATTATTTTATATATTTAATTACAAGCAATGTACTCTTTTCCCTTCAGTATTTACAGATATACATTAGATTTCTTAATAAGTGCTCTCTTTCAAAACCCGAACTTACCAAATTATTTCCAGTTCACTAGGCTTGAGATGAAGTGATAAAACTTGAAGGTCTAGTTATTGTCTTTACTAAAGGTAAAATGACTGCTTGACTAAGAGTTCTCTCATGTACTTGTGTATTGTATAGTTTTGTATATTGTATACTTGTATAGTTTTATTTGTATTTGAGCAAAGAAGGGTCTGTTGATCAGATTCAGTGGGATGACAAAAGTGCATCAGTTATTTGTAGAACTACCTGCTTGAACAGGTACTGGAGCTATCTCAGATCCCTGGAGGAATCTTTTCAAATGGACTTTGTAAGTGCTCTATTTTACAGTTTTATGGAGAGATCTTATCTTTTCACATGCAACTGTGTGGAGAAAAATACGCGAGTGTTCTTGCATCCAGAGCTCGTTGGGCCTTTTGCTTTAGCACACTTGGAATTCTAAGGTGTTTTCTTATATTGTGATTTAAGCCAGAAACATATAGCTATGCAGCTCTTTCTTTCTTCCCCATTTTTTATTTGCACTTGGATATAATCCCATATGCAACATGATTAATATATGCCAGTAGGAATAAGCTGCTTAAGCTTATTATGCTCATAACTCGCTTCCACCTCACAATCACTATAATAACAACACTAATAAATAAATTCAACTAATCCTGAAAAAATTCAAGAGTGATGCCCTAAAATAAGATACTGATCAATAGTAAACTACTGAAGTTAATCCTTTGCGATCCTTTATTTCAAAGTAATTTTTTTCTTTTTTTATCTGTGAGGGATTTTGGTCTCATTGCATCTGCACAGACCCAACACCTACCTGTAGCAATTAATGAGCAATAAGGGGTACTCCTGTTTAAATTAGGTTTTGTTCATTAAAGAAATATCTGTTAATCAACTATACGTTAACTCTTTATAAAGAACTGAATATCTTCACTCCAATTTAATCTAAGAGTACTCTAAATTAATCTTATCTGTCTGCCACACACTGGTGATGCCTCTTCTCTTTCCCCAGCAAGTTATTCTGGCATACAGACTGTTGTATGTATTGGCCTGTCAGCTTCAACAAAGTCTTTAATTCGTGATCCATAAGTGTCTACACCATGTCATCTAAGACGGTTTTTCCTTTGCTGATTTAGCTGCTATAGTGATCATCTTAGAAACAGATTAAGTATTTTTTCCAGCTAAATTCCATCTTGTTTGCTCAAAAATAAAACTAAGACAGACACGAAGACATTCAGAAAACAACTGCCACACCAATGGTTGCATTAATTGCTACCCTGAGTGCTCATGCTGTGATTCAAATGGAATAAGTTCGGACATGCTTCTAATGAATGTGGGTTTATTATCATTGACTACAAGCTTCCTTGGTTTTCAAAGAATTGTTTATTTCTTAATTTCTTTTTCCTGTTTTTATTAAAAAAAAAAAAAATTCCTTTTCCCCTTGTTTTGTTTTCTTTTTTCAAAGAGAAAAGGTACTGTAGCTGTTGTATTTGTAAATTTAGTGGGATTTTCCACACTTGATCTACATGTTCTGTTATCATGTTCTGTTAAATCCCAGAGTGTAGCATTTTGAATATAATATTTAAGTCATAATGTGCTCATTATTTTATTGGAATTGTTTTGTTTCTTTGCAATTTTATGCAATGTTCAAGTATATTATGAAAATGGCTTGTGTGATGGGCAAGTATGTTTTTTTTTTTTTTGGCATTACTCGTCTCTCTCTCTCTTGCATATGCAATTCAAAACAGTGCATAATAAAATAGTTGTTTGATTTGTGTTCTAAACTGCATTTGGCATCACTCACTATGTTTGCAAATAGAGATCAGTTTGAAACACTGTCAAGAAACAATCTGTCCTTTGGTATTAGAGTCCCTGGAGAAAACTGGGATGAGAATTCTCTCACTGTTTCCTGAGGTAGATTATCAAATTATACTTTACATGTTTTTAATATATTATATAGGCCGTTACAGCTGGTAAGTATGTAGCTTGCTCCCAGTGGAAGGCACCTTGACAAAGATGTGTGTGTGCAAACAGCTTTAGTAAAATGTAGAATTATTGTCATGTAATACATTTCTTAAGACAGTTTATTTTAAAGGAAGTACTTTTTTTTTTTATGTTGCAAAAGAATTTATCTGTATACGCTACTTTAAATGTTGATGCATGTCAGGGAAAACTTGGTTATAGCTTTAATATATGTTAACATCTTCAGATGCACAATGTAAAAGAATCAGAGGATTAGCTTGTACATGCAGTAAGAGAGTTTTTACCACCAGGAAGGAGGCCCAAATGTCATGTGAAGGATTCAGACACTGTTCTGAAGACTGAAGCTCTCTTTTTCACAACAGCTTGCATATACCTCAGAAAACAGCAAAACAAGGTTCCCCACATTTCCCACCCCCCTCCACATTGCAAGTCTGTTCAGAAATGACAGCCTCATTATGTTCAGCTATCCTATTAGTTAACCAATTAATTCATCTTATCCACTATTAAGTAGTCTGAGGCTATCATATGCCTTTTGTGAAGCTCAACAGTGCAATAACTTTGTCATTATTAAAATGGAATTGGATTTGAAAAGCAAACTTTGAATGAAAACTCTTCATTTCAGTCCTAGACTAAGATTTTACTGTCTTCAATCTTCTTTTTACTTCAGTCTGTCTTCCATTAAGTTCTTCTTCCATATTCTGTGCAGCAATATTTAAACGTAACCTGAATCGATTAATACCAGTGATGTTTCTCATCTTACTTTTTAAAAGTTTACTTTGCAAGTCACCTTGAGAAGTGAGGTCATACCATTAGGATAATATATTAGATGCTGTAGTGAAATGAGAGGCCTATCTACTTTGTTCTGTTTAGAGTCTTGAATAACTATAGCATACAATTGCAGAAACCTATCAAATACTCTTTAGCCCTAAGACATAGGAAGATGTAGAAAAATGTGGTTTGCCTTCTTACTAAATATGATACTGTTTTCTAGTTGGATGATGAGTTATACATACATAGCTATGGTCTTCTTAGATGACAACTTTTCTCAAGACTTTAAATTAATTATTTTTGACAAGATTGTCATGTACTTTTATAAGGTAGAAAAAGGTCACATTATTCTATATTTTTAATAAAAACAGCTTGACAGTTAAGAAGTATCAAATTGCCTTTTTGAAATAGATGTTTAAGACTGAGTGAAAGCAATCTTGTTGCTACTCTTTGTTTTCAGGACTATGCTTATAGCTTGATAATTGCTTTGTTTGGTGTAATATTCTCTTGAATGAGTCTTCCTCTTGAAATGGGACACACTGTTGTCTTAACTTTCTCCAGCCTCCCTTGCTTTGCTCTCTCCATTCTTCATATTTATATTTGTTCATAAAGGTAAAATATGTCCCTATCTTACTCTTCTGAGAGACATGTTATTTGAGTCAGAGAAAATATGAAAGAATATTGGGAAAAAAAAAAAAGTAAAAGAAAAAGCAAACTCCTCATTCCCCATCTTGCTATACATTTAACAATATGCAGCTACACTTACTGATTAAAGAATACCTGTTTTGA
Source organism: Todiramphus chloris collaris (assembly GCA_025345505.1). Taxonomy (NCBI): domain Eukaryota; kingdom Metazoa; phylum Chordata; class Aves; order Coraciiformes; family Alcedinidae; genus Todiramphus; species Todiramphus chloris. The sequence continues at coordinate 5,893,834 of JANVCC010000011.1, forward strand.
AAGCTCACCTTAAACAGATACACCATGTATCATCATTTGCTTTTCAGATTCAACACTGGGAAGGACATATCCATGTTGAGATGGCTTTTTACAGTCTATGTGTGATTTCTTGTATTGCATAAATCTGTATGTATGAATGTAAATACACTTAAAAAATTGTACCTGAGAGGTTCTGAAAACTGAATCTGAAACAACGTATTAAATAGAGATGCACAAGAAAGTTAACATTCATTACTGTAATTAGAGATAGTACTCTTAGCAAGGAAGTCATTGAATCAAGGCTATTACATTGCAAATGCAAAAAAAAATAGCCTGCTGTAAAGAATACACTTCTATTTTTACTTCTCCAAATTCTATTTATTTTATTTGTCATTGGAAGTGCATTGTGTTTTCAAATAATTTAAAATGCCATTTAAAAATTATTTCTGTTAAAAGTTCTGCAGGGAACAGACATCAATAAAATGCAAACTCAATAGCCAAGTACATGATTCTTCACTTAACTGGTAAGGGCAAATCACACAAAAGGAAGCATATTTCCTACCACTTGTTTTAGAAATTTACCATTACTGCCTACAATACAGTTAAGACTTTTATTGTTAAAAAAAAATTGTTTAATTTCAATGCAGCACCTTCAGCTCTGCTACCATTTGTAGTTAAATATTTAGTTGTGTAGTAAATTAAGCATGTCGTGATCTCTGCAAAGTGGTTCTCCGTTTACTGCTGCATAAATGTTTTACAAGCTGCTGTATTGTTTCTAGTAAATTAGTAATGAAGATTTAGATTTTACCTGATTAATAATCTAATTTAGTATTTAGGAGGAATCTAATTTAGGACTGGAAACAAAATTGAGGTAAACATCTTTGGCAGTGATCCCAATTCTCTGACAAAGTCACTAAGTGTAAGGAAAAAACAAATCAGGGTAAAAGAAATTAAAAGTTTGGAACTTCTAGGAGAAGCAACATTTCCCTGTAAAAACTGAAAATGCTTTCTAAACTGCAGTGTACTTGCACTTGACTTCTCCTGTCATATTGCAAATCATAAAGACATATCTTATAGAGTAAACTGCCAGGAATTTGTAAGATGAAAAAATATGAATTTGGCACAAGCAAAGTTAGCTGGCTTAAAGGAAGTTTATAGTGGCACTGTAGAAATATTGTAATACTCTCTAGAACATTACTTCTATTTCTAGTGCCCATATAACAACAAGAAGAAGTATGTTGGGAAATGTTCAAAAGTAGAATAATCTGAATAAATTGCTGTGAGGTAGTATGGAAAAAAATCAACACAGTAAAATTAGGGTTGTGAATAGCTATGCTGTTGCAGTCAGATACTCTAAAAATATGTGAATGAGCAGGCTATTGAAAACCTTGTTGAAGTGGCTGGGACTGACCATGTTTAATGGCAAAGTAAGGTATAGTGTGCTGAGGAAGGAAAATTGACTATCAGAAACATCTAATAAGGAGAGATGCCTCACATCTTGCTCCCACATCCTTCAGCAACCTGAGAGCCTGGAGGTTGGGCTTGTTCAATTATAGGATCTGTGAGCCTCCTGTTTGATGCCACATTTAATGCTGTTCTGGGTGAACAGACCTAGTTTTGTTGCAGGCAGAAATAACTTCAATAAAGCTCTGACTTGAGGTAGTAACTGCATTTAAAGTCAACACTTCATAGCTTCATCTGGTTGCCTCCTGACACTGAGATGAAATTCTTCAATAAGAACAACTGACATCAATTGTGCAGATTTTACTTCTTGTATCTACCATTTTTATTTTCATAATTTTCCAGGACATTTTCTGTCAGTAGTCCTCTTCTGCCAGTAGTCTTTTTCTGCTTTTAGGAAGTAGAAATTTAATCCAAGAATTGAAATATTTAATTTGCGGTGTGTATTTGAAATACTTTGGCTTGAGTTTTAGATTTCCCTAGGTTCATCCAGTAGTCCTTTTTGGCTATCCTTTTATTATGATAGTTTAAAGACAAACTTTGTCTCTATCACAAGTTTTCTAGTAAGAATGATCTCAAAAAAACCCCAAAAAAAACAAAAAATCAAGTTGTACAAAAAACCCCACAGTTTATCAAGGATCTGAACTAGTCCTACTGTGTTTCTCTGTACAAATAGGTCATATTTGTTCTGTGGAGAGAAGATTATTTTAATTGATATAATTAACTTTTCTTGTGATTCTCTTAGGCTTGAAAATGCATTTTGGTCTTTCCCAATTACAGCTTTTTCTCTGATAGGGCTGAACATGCTGTGTGTAATAACGAAGGTGGTTTTGGAAGGACTTAATGTATATAAGTGGAAACTGAGATGAGGTAGTCTTCTATCAGCAGGAGGGTAGGAGAGCTGGGCTGTATAATTGAAGTACAGTGTAATGGGATTACCTACAGTTTTTAAACATTGCCTTCATTAAGGAAAATAATAAACATATTTATTAAATATAGTCTCTGCTTGGGACAATATTTGTTATTATGAAAAAGCTTTTGTAATTAAGCTTGGGTATAAAAAAGTATTGAACATACTACATTAGTTTCTGAAAAATGCTTTTGTGCATAAAATTTTACTAAAATAGAAAGAGCTTTCACAGCAGAGGCAGTTAGCCAGATATTAGTATACCTCACATCCAGCACTCACTGTATATTTTTCCATGTGTTTTCAATTTAGTCAAGGTCAAATCAAAAGAAAAATCAAAGTGAAATACACTTAAATAATTATTGTTTTGAAACCTTTTAATGATTCTACCATTTTTCATGGTTATTCTTACTGGAAATAAAGGCTAGAATTTTTTTTTTTTTATGAACCTACAAAAATATGATGCTTTAGGAATCATGAGATGGCTGTCTATGGCAGAAATTTTGCAAGCAGGTATATCAAATTCTCCTAGGAGTCCTTGTCCTTCCTGTCCTTAAATATTCATCTGTGAAATTTTTCATAGTAGTACAAAGTATTTTCAAAGTGTTTAAAGCATTTTAAATGTGATTGCTATGTTGGTGTTTGAGATATAATATGGTGGTCCCTCTGGATGCTCTTTTATTTCTTTTCATTATCACTTTCAAGGATTTCTCTTCAGAAAAGCACTAAAGTAAATTGTGTAGCTACTTTTCTTAATCCAAGCTTGTACTGAAAAACTGTCTTCAACAAGTGTTGCAAACTTTCCTAAATTACTTCCAGGAATTTCTGCTAGAGACATGCCTAAGACAAGTTATTCATTGGGTTATAAGGTATATCTTTATCTAATGGACACATATGGATTCTTTACATGCCTATACTGTGAGTATACGTCTTAGATCAAGTTTCTTCTATGATCTCTGGAGACTTTCAAGACCTGCCTAGATCTTCTCCTGTGTGGCATACCCTAGGTGTTCCTGCAGTGGCAGGGGGATTGGACTCCATGATCTCTGGAGGTCCATTCCAACCCCTAACATTTTATGATTCTATGGTTCTATACTGTACATATTTAAAAATGCTCTTTCTCTTAACTTAAAGAGAGAAGGCTGACAAGCATATGCTAGTATATGTTAAGAGTAAATGGATAACGAAATGCTAAAACTGTGAGAGAAAGAGGAAAATTTTAGTTCAGAAAGTTCTGAGATGCTGCTGTTGTAATTTCATTCTTTTTACTTTAAATAAAATGAATGTGTGTAGGAAAGGAGAAAAGAAAAAAGAAAATGCAGAATAACAGTATAGGTGAGGTTGGAAGGGACCCTGGAGATAATCTAGTCCAATCATGTTCTCAAAGAAGGTTTCTGAGAACTGTGTCCAGTCAGGTTTTCAATATTTCCAAGGATGAAGACTCTATATCACCCCTGTGCAACCTATCCTGTTCCAGGGTTTGACCACTCTCACAGTAAAAAAAAAAAATTTCTTATTTTTAAGGGGAGTTTCCTGTACTTCAGTTTGTGCCCATTGCCTATTGTCCTGTCAGTGAGAACTTCTGAGAAGACTCTGTCTCTCCTCCTCCACTGAGGGTGTCTTCCTTGCTCCAGAACTTCCCATTGTTCTTGGGGACCTGTGGTTGCTGAAGGCCAGTCTTACCAGTAGAAAGCGAGATGAAGTACCTGAGCTGTTACTTATGTCCTGTATCACCAGGTCGCCTGCCCCATTCAGCAGTGGGCCCTCATTTTCTGTAGTCTAACTTTACTTCTAAATTACCTGTAGAAACCCTTTTTGTTGTCTTTCCTGTCCCTTGGCAGATTTATCTCTGAAAGGATTTCCTAACCTCATCTCTATGTACTCAGTGTATCCAAATTCTTGCTCAGTCTTCTCTTCCTGATTCCAATTCTTTTGTGTTTCTTTTTGCTTGGTCCCCTGTTCTTGATTCTGGTTCTTTTATGCTTCTTTTTAATATCAGAGTTCTGTTGGGAGCAACTTTTTCATCCATGAAAGCCACCTGCTGCTCTTGCTTAACCTGCTCGCACTGGGATAGATCATTCTGGAGCTTGGGAGACATGACCTTTGAAAGATAACCAGCTCTATTCTGTCCTGAATTGAATCTCATGGGATTCTTCCAAGACGATTGCAAGATCCCGTCATAAGTTGGCTTCTGTGTGGTGCTCATTTTCAAGTATTTTCTCACTAGGCAAAATTTAGGTCCAGAATCATTTGTCACATCTAGAACTGACAGAATGATGCAAACTCATATAAATTTGTACAAGTTGTTCTTGAGGGAATGTATAAAAATGGAAAATCTAATCTTGCATACTAGGTGAAAATGCCAACCTTTAATTACAGCTCTACCTGGCTTCTTCTGAGATACAGATTTTTTTCCTTTTTATTTTTCCTCATTACTGCTAAGGATGATTATATCTCATGCAAAGGAAAATATTCTAGAAGAAAGAGGTAAAGAATTCAAAGAAAAAAAGCTCATGTCATTTCTGTATACATAAGAGAAATTATAGGAATCAAGAAAGAGGGAAGTATAAGATCTCACATACATGGCTAATCACTGACTCAGTTTTTAACTGCCGTGGCTACATTTGACTCAGAATTGTCTCTTTGCCAAGACCTCTCACAAAGAGCCTTGCCTTTATATCAGTGTATTTGCAACTTAAGACCAATTTGGAAAAACTGGCAACATTCTATTACCCTCCCTTTCCCCAAGTGGAGGGTTGTTTAATATTTTCCATCCCAGCTTTCAGCAAGTTCTCCATTAGATTGTGCTTGCTAGGGAGATTCCCACACATCCCTTGTAAGTTTCTTTTACACCCCTGATGCCTTCCTTCCTTTCATTATCCTCACATAAATGTGACCAGTTAGACCGAGTAAAAGTTTCCTATTTTCTTTTTTAACTATAGCATGTTGAAGTAACTTCAGACTCCGATACTACCAAAGGAGCACAGGAGCTTTTTTCTTTGTTGAAAAGTGTGGGGATGGATGTTCAAGTCCATACTTTAATGAATAAAAGTGCTCTCTTGTTTATGGAAAAATGAATATGTTGTCAATTTCTATTTATATTTTTTTAATAAACATTAAAAGCAAGAAAATACAGTGTTGAAAAGAAAATATAGTGTTGGTTCTGTGTTTCAACAGAGATAATGAAGGCAATAGTTTCATAGTTACATATCTTTCCTGCTTTATTCATGATGTTGAAGGCCCAACAACTTTTAACTAGAGTCAGCGTCTTAGAAGACAGACCAGGAAGATGCCTTTCAGATGCCTGGCTGTACTTTGTTCACCCAGTTTATCCCTCCTTCCTTCCATTCCTGCTAATGAACCTCTCCATTCTGACAGGTTATTGGCCTTGATTAAAACACCTACCCTCCTCCCTGCCTCAAAACCACAGAATTGATCATCTTTTTCAATCGATTAATCAATTAGTCCAATTTCTGAGGTCAGATTCTGACTTTACTAGGAATTTTAGAGACCACTTATTACAGTTGTTTCACTTGTCTCCAACTTGAAGCCATTGTTTCATGTAACAGACTGAATTAGAAGACTTTTGGCTTTGTAGTGTAGGCAGCAGTTTCCAACAGGTTGCAGTATCTTAAGTGTTAGAATGGGTGATGTGAAGGAAGATGATATATTATCAGTAATAAAGCTGAGAAAATCCACTCACTGGCAATTATTTCTTTTCCTAAAAATCTCCTGTATTAAAGACGATGAAGAGCTGGAATTAAATGAGAAGCTAACAAGAGAGGAAAGAAGATAACCAGAATCAGACTCAGTTGGTTGCTTCTTTGAATGTGGGGTTTGTTTTTTAAATTTTCCTTCTTCAGTATGAGAGGGCATTATGTTCAGGGATGTAAAGCATGTCTGCCAATTGGCCAGATAGTCTCCTCTGTTTTGAAAGAAGTGTGTTTAGACAGTGTAAAGTGGGTTGCATGGTGAAACACTTTGTATACAGATAATATTTCTGGCTCCTGTGAGAGCTGAATTAGAATGAGTAAAGTAAAATACGGGAGTTAGAAACAGGAATACTGAGTTCAGCTTTGGAATCATGCCAGCTGAATGCAATTAAATAGATTAGGACCTAAGAAGAAGGCACAGAAAGTTCACTGTAGATGCCAACTAAAAGAACAAGAAAGGGCAAAGTATAACCAAGGCAGATTATGTAGAAAAGAGGGAGAAAAAATGTTGGATGATGAGCAACCTCAGAAGTGGCAAAGGCAGGCGATCACTAAGAGAAACTAGAAATATATAAGGCAGGATAGAAATGTATAGAATCATTTCTGAGAGCAAAGATACTGTGTAAATACCCTTATATTTGTACTGTAGGAGGTTGTTAGTTACCTGAGCAAAAATAAGATCAGCAAAAGAAAGGGATCAGCACTCCCAGTACCTGGGAAGAGACACATTGGACATGTCAGAAAGGAAAGAGAGATGCTGATAATGCACAGCGGGATGCTGGGTTTTAGACCTGCCATATGCAATTTCAAATAAAGAACCTGTCAATTCTTGTCTTAAAATGTTCTTTTCATATTTTCAAATTTAGAAACCAGTTATAGCTTTTTCATTACTCATTAATATTTGTTTTTCCAAATATTTAAAGTATGTCTAAAGAAAATTTGTAGTGCTAAGGGGGGAAATACATACTTTAATTAAATCATAACTAATAATAAGCCATTTTCATGAGTTGTGGATAATAAAATATCTTGATTAAATATTACATATGACAATCAGAATCCTCAGTGAGCAAAAGATATTTTTCAATAGTTATATGACTTTCTTGACTGTTTCCTTTTCCACTTGATTTTCTAAGTAGATTTAAATGCTTTGGACTAGTTTTACTCATCATTTAATGGAACAAGTGGTAGAGAAGCCAAGTGATCTTGTTATGAATCCAGAATACAACCCTGTGCCAAAAGTTTGCTGAAATGCTATTGAGTAACTATTCATTTAGACTGGGCTATTAAAGTTTTAAGTTTTATAAAAGAAGACCATTGCAGAGATGTATCAGAGTACTTCTGCCAATAGGTGCTGACCTTCCTTAGTCACATAAGTTTGCTACCTTGGAGAAAGATCACTGATAGTTAGTTAGTTACTTTACAGCTTATTTGTCACTATAGAGTGTGATTAAAAACACAGCTCTACTTTCAACACGACCACTTACCAAATCAGCAAGGTGCTTGGTAAGCAAAGTTATAATGACTGTAAATTGCCATGTGTTTCTAACTATTTCCATATTCTGATTTGCAAGTATCTTCAGCAAAACACTTTTCCATTAGAAACAATCTCCTGGTAATAGTTTTGCTTAATTTTTTTATTGATTTTTTTTCTTAAATATTTCACAAATAATTTATCTGGGCTACTGCTCTTTTGTTGGAAACCTCATCAAGTGACATCATGTTGTAGCTGTTGTGAGAATCTCTCTGCAATTTACAAAACTTGTGTTTCATTTTGACTTGGAACAAAACCACATTTTTGAAAAATGTATTTTGACAGATGGGATTGCTCTGCAGCCAGCTGTACTGAGTAACAGAATGCCATGTAAATAAGTAGATGAACAGTGCACACTGATTCAGGTACTAGTGTACTGATAAACCACATTTCTGAAATGTTACCCAGAACATACAAGTTATTGACTGGTGTTGATATTTTCTTATAGAACAATTTAGTACCATTCAAGAATAGAATAAAATATTTCCTTTGGAACAGACCTATCATGTTCACCTAGTTCAACTCTCTCACCACTTCAGGGCTGAACAAAAGTTAAAGCAAATTATTAAAAGCGTTGTCCAAGTGTCTCTTTAAACACTGACAGTCTTGTGTCATTGACAACCTCTCAAGGAAGCCTGCAAAAAATGTTTTACCACTCTCTTGGTAAAGAAATGCTTCCTAAAGTCCTAAACCTCCCTTGGCGCAACTTTGAACCATCTCCATGTATCTTTTCATTGGATACCAGAGAGAAGAGATTGGCATAAAAGTTTGATCATCACAGCAGTTCTGGTATTATGGGACAAGAGTAATAACATTGTAAAATTCTTTTAATAACCTTAGCTGGTAGCTTCAAAACTGAGAAAAAATCTTGACCATCTGCTTCTTACTGTATTATCCTGAAACACTGAAGTACTGACTTTCCAGAAAGACAGATCCTTTGATGTCTTTTACAAGATATTTTGCATTGCAGAAAAAAAAAAAAAAAGTAAGCCAAATGATTTAACCCCTATTGGAGCAGGTCAGTCTAAGTCAAACTTATGAACTGTACTCTGATGTGAAAATGAAGTGGAATGAATAGTTGCATTTTTTTGTTTGTTTTTGAGTTCTTGTATGATGACAAGCTGCATTATAAACACTGTTTAGATAATCTTTTTCTAGTAGTGTTTTGTGAACCTATGAACCTTTTGAGCATCAATCTCTCTTTATGATAATTGTTTTGTGTCTTCCACCATGGTACACAGTTATTTTTCAGTGAGTTATAGACTTACTGAGGCTGCCCCAAGCTTCCTGTGCTTTTTGTCTCACCAGTCTGCCTAGATTCTTTTTTGTTGTTCTTAAAACCATGTTTCATGTTATACGTAGCAGGGATTTTGGTTTTGCAGATAACAGAAGGATCTTAATGCAGTCTTGAAACACACTTAAAGTAAAATGAATACTGCTATCTTATTGTGATCAATAAAGTTTTAGTAAGAAAAATGTGGCATCAAGCTGTTTTTTGTAATTGCTAATAAGAGGAGCATTGTCCACTACTAAATCATAAGTACATAGATTATTATTCTTATACAGTTAAGTTGTGAGGAAAATCTAAGTTTGTTTAATTGATACCAAAATAGTTCAAATATTGGAGAGCACTCTTTAATGTGCAGGCATAGTTTTCATAAATTACTGTGCAGAGGTAGAAATAAACCCATGCCATGGATCATTCATCACTCAACATTTTATTCGTATTGTTACCATTTAAACTTTCTCTTTGCAGAGCAGATAACAGGCAATCAGTCAGCAATGTAGGATGGCTTCTATCTTGAATGATCAAAATTTCACATACATGTCTAAGACATCTTTCTTTAAAAAAAACACAAACCAAATCAAAGAAACTTTGTGAAATATAAATTTTTCCCTTCTTTTGGATAACAAGAACTGAAATACATGGGACTCAAAATTTACTTAAAAAATCAAAATCTGAAATTGTTCGATACGGTATTACTATTTAGTTGGCAAATATTATAATGTGGATTGCCAACAAGAAAACTCAGACTTGAAATATATAAATATATAAAAATGTAAAAATCTCATTCAGATTCCTTTTTCATTCACGTTTCTTGTTGAATTCAATTTCCCTGTGAAGATATTAAAAAAAAAAAAAAAAGTTAAAAGAAAAACCCAATCCACAAAACAATACAAAAAATTGTCTTCTTATGAGTGGATTATCATACTTACTGAGTTTAACAAACAGACTTCAGTGAATTTAATCTGGGAATAACATTGTCTTTATTTAGTGGGACTATTTTATATGCTCTTTACTTAATGTTTCAAAGCACTTTGAATATGAGTAAGTGGTAAATACACTGCATAAGTAGCCTCTGATTATGTAAAATCCTGTATTAAGATGTATGAAGAGATTTCAAAGTATCTCCATAATATAATACAATTTGCTCCTCAGAAGAAAACGTTCTCAATGTGCAACACATATGTGCTTGTAGATATGAAATGACAAAGCCCAATATTTGCTAAAAGACTTGACATGCTTTCACAGAGTGAGAGAAAGGACTAAGGATATCTGACAATATAGTCACTGGAGGTGCAATTTGTGAACAAGGACATATTTGTTTAGTTCCAAACTTCTCTCCAGGTTCTCCTCTTGCATTTCCTCTTTCAATTCTGAGTTGCCATCTCAGCTGCCAGCTCTTCACAGCTGGAAGCTGTCTGTTTGTGTGCACTTTTTGTGCTATGGGTCCTCAGGATCTGTTGTATGACTGTGCACCTGCAGCTTTGAATGATTACAAGTAGAATATGCATTAGGGCAAAAACACCTTCACATCATAAATAGCCATAATTTATTCCACTAGTTATATTTACTTATTCCATGTTCAAAGGAGAAAAATGTTACATGTATGAGCATGGGTGCAGTAACATCTTCATTGTTTAATTTTTAGCCATGAACATCAGCATATTTTTTAGTTTTGCATTCACCTCTCTCCGCTTTAAGGCAACAGCATAGTCATATTGCCCAAATCAGTGATGAAAAATACATTCAGGTGTTATTCATATTTACATATGCTGAATTGCTCCCTGGAAATGCTTTATTTACCATATGAGGAGACAAAGTTGACTAGACCTCTAATATAAGCAATTAAAATGAGATGAACTCTGTCCAGGTCCTACTGTACACACATGTCTACTCCCCTTTCTCCTCTTTTCTCTTTCTCCCACACAAAGATGAGACTGCTATAGGGAACACTGTGCTCCTCTGTAGCATTTGGTATAATACCTGCTGAGCAAAGTTCCACCTTTCATGAAGGTTTCCTTTCTGAAACCTTCTGTAAAATCACACTGTACTTTTAAGTTTCTGTATGACTTGTTCTAGCATACATGTGGTAGTAGATCTTTGTGGTGAATAATGGGAACAATCTTGCAAACTGGATTTCCTGGGGAACAAACCTTATGTCTGTAGTTTTCTCACTTCTTTTCATAAAATTAGGCAAGGAAAACCCAGTAACTGGTTGGCAGAAAGTCAAAATGCCAATAGAAAATGTTTTAACACTAGTAAAAAGCATGTATGGGCATCTTGAATATGATGCTGAATTTCCTATAGCATTCACAGTAGATGAATTCAGAAAAAAAATGTACTTTAAATTTGAGTAAGGTTATAAACCTTAGCCACTGCATTCAGTGCTTTTTTAGCAGTTCAGAAATAGGAATCCTAATTAGAGATGAGCTAGGTGTCTATGTTTAACACAAAACTTATTCCACATCTTAGAAGATTATATATAACAACTATTGATTTTAATTGTATCTGTCAGAATTTAGCTGCTCATTCACATGTGTTATATACTTTAATCATTTGTAGGCAGGCACGAGCGTCTTTAAGACTTGTTTCCTGTGGAGATAATATACTGCAATTCCCTGGATATGGTTATCACAAAAGCCAGCAAAAACAGCAGGCTTGTTAATACAAAAAATAAAAAAAAAAATATTAATTCCTATACTTCACTTTTGTCAAAGGTTTTGGAATCAGCATTTTTTTTCATTCTGAGAGAACACAAAATAGGAATACAAATTCTAGGATGTCTATGAAGCAGTCTACATTAATGTCAGAGGTTGCCATTTTTAACTTGCTTACATAATAAAAGTGGTACATCAACAAGGTTTCTTTCCCTCTCATGTTTTACTCTAAACAATTTTCCACCATGTTTTCCTTTAAGAAAAAAAAACTGAAATCATGTGCCATTGTATAGTCATTACAGAGAAGTTATAATAGCTAGTACAGTATTTTTAAATGATATATATTACAAGTAATGAACAAAAATATGTTCCTAGTCATACTGCTATATAAAAAACTAATCATGTGCCAAGACCCTCTTATTTCCCATCTTCTTTATTGTATCTTGTTTCCTTTTTCCTTATTTGGAAACACTATCAGCATGTGACTGAGATGAAAAAAGATGATGTACACTTGGTACTGGATAATAAAGGATTTGCACTTCATTAGAAGCTTTTCAAGAGATAATTAGAACAAAGAAGCTGATCTTTTAAAGTTCCAGTGAAAAATTAGTTTATATTCACTAAATGGCCATCTGGATGACTTCCCAAGCAGCACAAATGCATTATTAAAATAAGGACTTATTGTTATTATGATTTTTAAAATAAACAATCAAGTTACACTTTCATGTCTCAAAAAGGCTATGTATAGTTTTCAGCTTGTCAGTATTTTATCTTATAAGCTCAGTATAAATGGCAGTATCAACAACTGTGGAAACACTAGAATTTGTTCCAGTGAGGATCTGTCTTTTTTCTAAATATTTATGTCTGTTACTATCTAGTGATATTTTTCTTTTTAAAGAAAATGTAGTGATTTGGAATTCCCTTTTCTTTTTATAAACTCCTAAAATGTGTACTAAAATGGTTTTACGTCCATTTAGGATTGTATTTACCTTTTGAGGTCTAGAAGCAACAGTGCTATACCTTTCAGACTTAACCTAGTTCTTCTGTATTTAAAAGTGATTTTCCAAAAGATTTTCACTAATGGATTTTTTCAGATACATTTCTGTTTCTATATAATGGTATCTTTTGATAATTTGATTCAAAGGAAAAAAAAAACCAAAACATTAAGCATGGGAGGAATTGAATTTATCTTATGTGAATAAAATCACTCCTGTCTTTTGAGTTGAAAAACCTGGTCCTCAGTCCACATGATTCTGCTAAGAAGTTCACTGGTGAGATGAAACCTACCTCTTTTTATGTGCTATTCTAGCAATGACTGTCTTGCCTGTTATAACTACAGGTTGTGTTTGTCTCATTAATATTTGTTAAAAAGATCAAGAAGTATGTATTCCCTGACCATGAAGTATTTCTCATATAGATGACTTCCATAAGGTATCTGATACAAAGTATTTCAAAACACTATGTAAATTTGTATTAATCCATTTAAAACATGTATAAATTTTAAGAAATATCATGTGATCATTAATTATACATAATGCTTTAATGGACAGAGTTTAAATCAATATTGGATCCTGAATTCTTAAATGCTCAGTTGTACAAATAGGTGTACTATTATAAGGGGAAATCCTTAATTCTACATTCAGTTGTGAATTAGTCCTACTGCAAGCTGGTTCCTTTTTTCAAGATCTCTGTATTGTTAATAGGTGACAGGAGAGTTCGAAGTACTCACTGTTGACTTTTAGATCGCAAAGACTTTCCTGAGAATTATGTGGGCATAGAGAATGAAGATTAAACTTTAAGCATCAGGCTGGACTTTTTAACGCTTGAAGGAAACTTTTTATGCATGGTAATGGAATAAATATGGAAAATGAAAAGGGAGGATGAATGCTGAATAGGTAAATACATATTTTTTACTGTTTGTTTTTATTTTGGTTTTTTGTTTTTTGTTTTTTTTTTTTTCTCTAAAGTATAAGCATACTAAATTATGCAGACCATAATAAGGGGTGGTAGCATATGAAATTATCTCTAAATCAATCTACGCTATAGCTGTGTGAAAGACATGAAAGCTGAAAGCAAAATCAATTAAAACAGTATAATGAACACATTAGAATATTTGTTAAGTTATGGATTGGTTTAGTTTACTTTTTTTTTTTCTTCCCACTGTTTTATAGAAAATAAAGCACTGCAAAGGTTTTTATGAAGTATTTGCACTACAGCATCTAGACAAACAGCTTAATTTTGCATTCCTCAGAATAAATTCAGACAACAGACAACCTGTATTTTCTAGTTTATTCTTACATTTAGAATAATGAATATGGGATAAACTGTTCAGGTAGTGAAAACTCAACTTGTTGACTGGAATATTCTGTAGTCTCTACTGGCCTATTGACAGATTTTTCAGCCCAGCCATGAAGCCTGGAGGGAAATTGTGACTGCTACTGGAAATTTTGTATCCTAAGAACATAATACATGACAATATATAGTATGTAAGTCTCCTTCCTGGTCTGACACAGAGGAAGGTCACTGCCACATTTGTAAAGCCTTGTTTTATAAAAACTGTTTTAAGTGCCGCATAGTTTCAAATTACCTATAAAGTTTCACTGTAGCATAGCTTCATTTTACCTTTCCCTTATTTTCACATGCAACCAGGCAACACAACTGGAAATAGTTGTTGAGGGTCAGTGTCTTTCCTTTTGGTTTGTTTTTTTGTTTTGTGGGGTTTTTTTTTTGTTTGTTTGCTTGTTTGGTTGGGTTTTTTGGGGTTTTTTTTTTGTTGTTTGACTTTTTTTTCTGATTTGTTTTTGTTTATGCTATGAAAACAGAACTTAAAAAAGAAAAAATATGTCTGGCAGTTTATTAACATTATTAAAGGGATATGACTTTCTGATAGTTGGTGCACCACCTCTATGAGTAGAACTTTGCCTTAGTGTATTTTCCTGTTGATCCTTGGTGGTACCTCATTTCATAAGAACTCCCAAAATCATTAGAATATCATTCTCTAAGCATGGCCACATATGTTGGGATTGGAAATATATTTAACATTGTATCCAACCCATGCTGCAAAACCAGGGAGAGTGATTCTGAAGTTGGTACAACATATTTCTGTAGTGATGAAGATTACCTTCCTGACCATACTTACCACTTTTTGTCAGTCCTGTCATGTCTCTCTTTCCAGGTTTCAGTTAGAACAGAACAATTCTGTTCAGTGATTCTACAAATATTTATTCCAAAATGCACGTTTTGCTGTTGAGACCAATTGAGAAACTAAACAATTTATAGGACTGGGACAAATGACTCAAATACAGCAGATGAGATACAGGTTGAATTTAGGGGAATGTATGAACTGAACATATTTGCACCAGGGATATGTGTACCTGAGAGATTTTTTCCTTTTTACTCATGTTCTGATCCCTCGCTACCATCCCATAATACATAGGTAGAAAAGGTGGACAGACATTGTTATGTTTTAGTGCTTGTGTGTGTTAGAGTTGAAATGTGGTAATGACCAGTAAGTAGAACATACTAGGGTTTTTCTCCCACTCTGCTGAACCCCCTTAAATGCTTTATACTGAGAAGTGTTACTTTCTAGAATGCCTTAAACACTTGCCTTTGCATTAAATAGCCTGCACCCAAAGAGAGAAGTGTCATAAGTTGAGATTCAGGTTGTAATTCTAATACTATTCACTGTCTCTAGACAACTGGGAGGAGACATGGGAAATTTCTTAATAACCTTGTGAAGAAAGTTCACTTCCATCTGAAGGCTGCCTTGCTACAATAGTCTTTTTGATCTGAGAGCCTATTTCCCCACCTTGCCTTTTTACTTTATTCTTGTTTGTGTCTAAGGACTTGTATTAAGTGCTACTAAAATAAATTTATTTAAGTGATATTCTACTGCACTAATGGTGAAAGTTAACTTTCGCTGCTCCCTGAAGGGGAAAGCGTATCAGTAATTGAGGCGTTCCCTTGCTGTTCTGTGAACCTTGCAGTGATGTATGAAAGATGCCTTGAATTATTCAGTGTTCCTTGTTATCTTTCTCCTTGGTTCTCTGTATGGCTGAAGTAATTTGTGGAGGTGAGGCTTTTATTGTATGGATAGAGCCCAGATTTGTGAAAAATATCTCCCTTTTTTATCTTTGTTATTCCTAACAGGTAGCATTTTGTTGCTGACATTTCTATTTGTCCACCTTTTTGGCTATGAAGTATTTGCAAAACTTTAGACAATGACTGTTACTTTGTTTGTCAAACTTCCTATACTGACAGAAAAAAACTTAGAGAACACTGCAATAATGCTGATGTTTGCAGTCCTTAGGGTAATTTAGTGCTGAGATCACAGAGAATGCTTAACAGGATAAGCATTCCCATTCTGGTTTGTTTAAAATGACCTCTATGTATAGGTACATCTATTTCTGAAATTCTGCTCATTTACATTTCACACTTGAATGCACATCCATAAAGACAACCTCTCATAAAAGCAAAATGCACATATATACAAACCTGAAGTTTTTATTATAAAAACAAACAAAAACAGAACAAACAAAAAACCAAAAATAACCCCCAAGAAACAGAAGAGAGAAAGAGAGCGAGAAAGAGGGAAAGAAAGGAAAGGGAAGGAAGGAAGAAAGGAAAGGGAAGGGAAAGGAAAAGGAGAAGGAAAAGGAAAAGGAAAAAAAGGAAAGAAAAGGAAAAGAAATATTTTATATTAGTTACTTAATCCTTCAGCTACTACTAGCAGGAACATCAATACAGATGTGCTGTCTCTAAGTGCTGTAGGACAAGCTGGAAGAAGAGCCCATTCTGGCATAAAAGCATTTCATTATACTAATGTCATGAAAAAGTCTGTCATTTCTGTGGATATGAATGATCTAGTTAGATTTTTTTAGTCCTTCAGCTTTGAATTCCCCGTCCCACAGGGTAATGAATTCTCTTTTATACTTTTTTATACTTTAAACAGTTATGTAATGTTGATATCATAAAATACATCTAAAATGTTGTTATTTTCTAATATTGGCAGTCAGTACACATCCCACTAAGGTGAACAGCAGCAATATGGCCTGAAACTGATACTTATCAAAAGGAAATGTACAATTAATTTTCAAATTATTTGTCACCTTTATTGTTGCTGTTCTGGTCACAGGTGGAGTAAATGTATTTTTCTGCTTTGTCAAGGAAGGTAGATGTCATCATATGCTTGCAGACCTTAAAGAAAAGAACCGTGAAGGGATGATTTGTCCATCTTTCAAAAATGCAGAAAACATCCTTTTGTATACTGGGACATTATTCACTTCTGTGTAGTTTTCTGAGCACCTGGAGGACAAGGGCAGCTGTGCTGCTGGCTGACCCACTGGAATACATATTTTCTTAGCTTTTGGCTGAGATGGAGTTAGTTTTCTTCTGAGTAGCTAGTACAGTGATGTGGTTTGGTTTTAGTGTGAGAATAATGTTGATAACACACTGATGTTTTAGTTGTTGTTTCTAAGTAGTGCTTATGCTAAGTCAAGGGGTTTTCAGCTTCTCATGCCTTGCCAGTGAGAATGCTGGAGGGGCACAAGATGTTGGGAGGGGACACAGCCAGAAGAGCTGACCCAAACTAACCAAAGGAATATTCCATACCATAGGATGTGTATAAACTGGGGGGAAGCCTGGCAGGGGGCTGCTGCTCAGGAACTGACTGGACGTTGTTTGGCAAGTCATGAGCATTTGCATTGTGCATAACTTATATCATGCAATCACAGAATTACCAGGTTGGAAGGAACCTGAAGGATCATCTAGTCCAACCTTTTAAGGTAATAAATAAATAATTTAAACGAGATAGCCCAGCACCCTGTCAAGCTGAGTCTTAAAACTGTCCAATGTAGGGGAATCCACCACTTCCCTTGGGAGATTATTCCAATGTCTAATTGTTCTTATGGTGAAAAATTTTCTTCTGGAGTCCAGTTGGAATCTCCCCAGGAGTATCTTGTACCCATTGCCCCTAGTTTTGTATATTCTAACTTGTTTGTTATTATTATAATTATTATTAGTATTCTTATAATTTTCTGCCTTTTCTGTCCTATTATACTGTCTTTATCTCAATCCATCAGTTTTACTGTTTTTCAGTTCTCTCCACCATCTCACTGGGTTCTTAGCTGCTGGCTGGGGTTAAATACTGACAACATGAAAGAGAAAGCCAAATGTGATTGTTAGACCTACCCTGGCATCTCCTTCAAAGATGAGAAATCATGCTGATCTGAAAGCAGAATGTTTCCCAGATGAGGAAAAAAACGCTTTTGCCTCTTGGAAGGCAAAAATATTTCTTGACATATAATTGAGTATATTCATCAGTTCATACAAGACTTGTAATTGAAAGTCTTAATTCTAGCTTTGCAAGGTCACCTTGATCCCTAATGGAGAATTGCAATGAAAGCCAAGAGACTGAAACACTATTCGCAGATTCTGCCACTGACTTGCTTTTGCAAATTATCTCACATTTTTCTTTATTTCTCTTTCTCATATGTGTGTGGATATTTTTACTGTTCATTCCCACAAAGGTAGCAATTGTTTGTTTTAATGCACTATCTTCAGGCTTGGTTAGGACTTCTATTTTCCCTGAAGCATCAAATGAGAATAAAAGGGATAAGATTCAGACATGTGAAGAGCTGTTTATTTTTTATATTAATGATTAACAGAAAAAAAATTGTGGAACAGGAAAATGCATAAAATCCATGAATTTGGTTAAAAGTCGATCAAAGATAAATTCTCTTTGAGAAAATGGTGTAAAGTAACATTTTGTAATAGCTGACAATGGCAATGTGATTTCATTTTTTAATCTTAAATAGCACATAGTTTTAGCTTTGTACATCTTGTTATTACAGGATTTATTGCTTTCATAGTGAACTTTATGCTGAGTTCATTACTCCATCTAGAACAATGGTTTAGCTTTATTGACATAATAATAACATGACGTTGATGTGGAGAGATGGAGGTGTGCCATACCTACTTATACTAATGTAAATTGCTTAACTAGTACCCTACATGCAAGGTTGAGACTGTCCCCCAGACTTCGGGACCTTACCAGAACAAATTCTGAATCAAACCCTTTTTGTTCTTGTATAATAATTCACAATACAAGAGATGTGCAGAAATTCAAAGCTTTAAGAAATTCTTTGATATTTTTGTACAGTCAAGAAGAAAAGGAATAGAGCTTTTGGGGCAAAAGCTAACAGAAAACCCCAAACATATGCACCTATCTTTCAACCTAAGAAAATAAAAGTTGAAACTACCTATTTTCCAGAGAGATATAAAAGAAGTTCTGAATGCAAATGCATCTGTTCCATTGTATAACTGTCTCTACAATTCTGACTATCATATTAATAAGGTTTTAATTGGCAATCGTCATAAAAAAAGTAAAGGACAAACTATTATTAGGGCTCGTTCCATGTGCAATAGCTGCGTGAACCTCTTTCAGTAATTCACAATCTCTTTTGTACATATTGCTTTTTAGTTACCAGGGAACTACCATGACTGCTTTTTCCTTTGGCAGTAGGGTTACAGCTTCTGGTACCTGCCTGACACTGGCACTTTAGATGTTCATCCTAGAGGAATGATATGTCCCAAAATGTTCCAGTATTGTAACAGCATCTAAATGCTTCTGGTATCTTTACAGGAAGCAGGTGTTACTGAAAAAAAACCAAACAAAACAACAAACTTCCCCCCCCCCAAAAAAAAGAAAAAAACAAAACAAAAAAGGACTCTATAAATTACAGGCTATTTAAGTAGAAAGTAGTTTTCAAATAGTGTCTCTAAGTCCTAAGGCTGCAGAAAGCATACTACAATGTAATATTTCCATTCAAATATGTAAATATGGGAAAATACATTTTAAGAGAAATAGTTATTTCCTTTCTTTTCCTCAACTTTTTCATTTATTCTTTTCTAAGACAACCTGTTACAAGCAAAAATTTTTGAATGATTATGCAATCTACTAACACAGGTCTATAGACATTTTAGATCAATCATGTTTGATTATGGATATTTTTTTTTTAAATCATTCTACATGCCTACGTATAACTTCAAATCAGAAGGCTTTTTTTTTTTTTTAATTATTATTTGTAGTCTTTCATCAGACACCTTGGAAAATGCTCATTGTGACAATTAGCATGGACTCCATTTTGTAAAGCAACTGTGTTAACTGCAGGCATCTTGTGCTTTTCATTCTACTCTTACACTTGCAGCTGTGGGAAATAGAGGACCTCTGGCATTCCTCCCCAGTTGTTACTTTTCCAGACTGGATTTAAACTTGTGAACATACTCAGAAACATATGTATACAACTATCTGCACATAGGTAGCTCAATACAGAAAATTAGCACAAAGCTTGCAATTTTAATAATGTTACAATTTTAATGACAATCTGTTGTAAACAGATGAAGGAAGGCAAAAGACGTAGGATTCAAAATCTTAGAGCTGGCATTTCGATTCAAATTAGAATTTCTGGGTAAGATTGCTTTGTTAGGAGACTGATGTACTTAGTAAATCAAAGGAACTTTTGAAGCGTGATTTGACATGAAGAGCAATGTGTTAATATTCTGACTTCATGCAGCACAAAAATGTCAGTTATCAAAATGGTGTTGATTATATTTCACAGCTGCTTATGCTGATTCCAATGAAAAGAGTTATGGGAAATTATTCCAGAGGATAAAACTGGCTGCTTTAGTACTTTTTAACCATTTTAAGTCACCACAAACAAAAGGGTTGGCAAGAATAAAAAC
Organism: Todiramphus chloris collaris; assembly: GCA_025345505.1. Classification (NCBI taxonomy): domain Eukaryota; kingdom Metazoa; phylum Chordata; class Aves; order Coraciiformes; family Alcedinidae; genus Todiramphus; species Todiramphus chloris. Next base: position 5,914,109 of record JANVCC010000011.1, read on the forward strand.
ACTTTGATTGTGAACAGTTTGTGACTTGAATATAGATGGATTATTTAAGTTATATTGTAATACAGATGTTTAATTATGACAGTAATAAGCATTATAAAAATTCTATAAATTAATATAATGCTCCTGAAATAATGTAATTAAAATCTTGTGGGGATGAGGCCATCGATCATAGAGATAAAATCTGTGCATTTGAAACACTACATTCTCTACTGAGGTCTTAATTTAGATTGTAGTGAAGTGTTCAGGAGGTCATGAAACCCCCATTTGACTACTGATAATAAGAGAATAATTTCTATCTGCTTTCCAGAGAATGATAAGGATGGCTCAAGGTTTGAGTAGCCTTCACAATGCCTTATCTACTACATATTTTTAATTCATTAACATAGTTATGCATAAATTCTGATGTGAAACAAAACTTGGTAAGCATATCAGTGAGAAAGCCATTTACAGTTCATATACTTTTGGGAAGGAGGAAGAAAAAGGTGCAAAAATGTTTTCTGTCATGGAAGTATGAAAAATATAACTATTATAAAAAGCACAGCCTTAATTTTAGGTTGCTTAGATAGTGTTCTTAAATAGCAGTTGAGAAAGGTCACTCATTTTATATGTGGTTCTTTGTAGTCTTTTAATACTTAATATCGAGTTGTTTAAAAAGTGTTTATGGGATAAACTCTGATTTATAGAATCTACAGTACAATTAGTAACTTTGTAGATACAATTCTTCTATTTAATTATCAACAGATCTAAAGAACTATCCATCTTGCACTCTAAATTTTGGAGCATCCTGCAGCATATTTGCTTCTTCCAGGTGTAACTGTATGTGCGTAACATGGACCAAAATTAAAAAGTCATTTAATCAGAAGAGTAGTTGTTCTGCTGGCTTTTTTTTTTTTTTTTTTTATCCTTCCATTAACCAGAAATCTCTACTGAGAGAGAATAATGGGAACTCTGTAATTATAAATTGAAACTGATAACAGCTCCAGTCACATATTCAGGTAATGATCTTGCCTAGAGGTTATCAATAATTTATGTGTTAAGGGAAAGGTAGTTATTAGATATGAATATATTTTAGGAATAATTAAGATATTATCATACCTCCTCTTAAAGGTATAGATAAAGGCTGAAAAAAGGATGTTCAGGCTGGCAGGGTCAGGAACAAAACATCATTTCAAGTTGTAGCAACACTAAATGAAGATAGTTTTCAAGGAGGGGGGAAAGAACAGGGAAAAACCATTTTCCTCTTGTCTGTCATCACTGACAAACTGAAACAGTGGACAACATTGTGATAAAAGACTACAGGTGGGATGTGCGGAATCATAGAATCGTAGAATTGTCAGGGTTGGAAGGGACCTTAAAGATCATCTAGTTCCAACCCCTCTGCCACGGGCAGGGACACCTCCCAGTAGAGCAGGTTGCTCAGAGCCCCATCCAGCCTGGTCTTAAAAACTTCCAAGGATGGGGCTTCCACCACGTCTGTGGGCAACCTGTTCCAGTCTCTCACCACCCTCATGGGGAAGAAATTTTTCCTAATGTTTAACCTGAATCGACCTATCTCTAGTTTTAATCCATTCCCTCTAGTCCTATCACTGCCCAACAGCCTAAAAAAGTCTCTTACCAGCTTTCTTGTAGGTTCCCTTCAGATACTGCAAGGCTAGAATAAGGTCTCCCCGGAGCCTTCTCTTTTCCAGACTGAACAACCCCAACTCTCTCAGTCTGTCCTGATAGGAGAGGTGTTCCAGCCCCCTGATCATCCTCATGGCCCTTCTCTGGACACGTTCCAGAACATCCATATCCTTCCTGTAATAGGGACTCCAGAACTGGATGCAGTATTCCAGGTGAAGTCTCACGTGAGTGGAGTAGAGGGGGAGAATCACATCCCTCTGAAAAAACTCTGAACAATAAGACCAATTTTCTAAAAATGTTTCTGACTTCAGAAATTTTTCTCTTTAACCCTCTGGAAGCAGAGAGGTAGAGTCTGAAAAGCAAAGACAGAAATTCCTGTCTGTGCTCTGAGGAAAGGAGAGCAGATGGAAATGTTCAAAGAGCAGTCATGTCCACCCTATTACATGGGCCTCTTCTGCCTTATTTTCCTTGTGTCTGTTTTTTCTTGGTGAAGTAGGAAAATAAGAGGTTGGTTACACCCAAATTTACTAGTCATACTTTAATTAATTAGAACAATAGCTATGCTGGGTCTGCTCAAAGGTTCTATCTTGTTCAATGTCCCACCTGGCAGGTGGGAGTTGTACCAGAACTGAGAACACATATGTGATAGCAGTGTCCTGGTCCCCTGCTTTTTAAATAAGAGATTTGCTGTATTTAAAACCTATTCTTTTATTCAAACCTGGGCACTTATTTAATTTTATTTCACTTTTACCACTTTTCTAATGATTTATGTACTGCCATTTCTATACTAGTATTTCCCAGACTGATGCAGAGAAGATTCCTTTTTATACAGATCTCAGGGATATTTTTCATTTTATACCTCTATTTTTCCTATCCCTGCTTAGTTTTTATTGATTACTTTTCTTCTAAATTAGGCTGACATTAGCATACTTACCCTAGCTGGATTTTATTTACATTTCTTTGATCTTCAGAGTTTCTTGAATAACTGGTAGGAACTGGTTTCCAGTTAGTGTTGGAAGGTGAATTTATTACTTTGCTCATTAGACTCAAGACGAGTTTCTCTTTTATCTATCTATCTATCTTTTTTTTTTTTTCCCCTCTTTTCTTTTCCTTGCTTATTTTCATTTCACCAGGCATTTGAAAATTCTGGTGACATTAACCTGCATAAAAGTGATTTCTGTTACTAATAATCTCGCACGTTCTGCTTTAACAGGGACTCAGAAGCTCACTAAGGAATATGTCAGTTCTTTTTGCTCATTGCAAAGGCTTCTGGGCAAGCTAATGAGTTTAACACAATCATGCAGCTGTAATACACAAACAGACATAAACTGCTTAAGGGGCCTCAGAACATAATTGGCACAATTTAGGTGTCTAGGCATCAATCTCTCATGCATTTTAGGTACCTTAGAGAATCTGAGACAGCTGCAAGAAGTGGCAGATATGAAACAGGACCTTTAGAAATCTGACCTTTTCTGGAGTGGCAGCTCTAGGCTTGGCAGGATACCCTGGGGCATCTAAAATGTTTCTTGTCTCGTATACCTAGCCAGCTGAATTCCACCCCAGATATTTTCTTTCATGTTCTTAACATGCTGTAACACTTTGATGTACAGTCTTACTTATCTGCAGTTTGCAGCGTTGAGTACCAAAACCCAGATTTTGGGAAATACGCTCTTGTGTTTTGCCAGTATCTCCCAACACACCTAGAGATGGGGTTATGCTGAAAGGTCCTGTTTGCTTTAACTGTAATTTTTGTGGCCTCTGTGGTTATATATAAATTGTATCAACCATTGCCAGGGAAGAGACATGATAGTGTAAGCTCTCTATTTCAAATTCCTATCATGTATACAGAGTCAGGCATATTGAACATCAGTGTCTTTCTGGTGTTCCAGCTAATTATGAATTTAAATAGTTATACCTGCTTTTGAAAATGTATGAGATTTTCAGTATCTGCATTGTTTTTATAAGCTATCTTAAGCCTGTGTTGTTAAACCTGTTGTTTGTTGAGCTGGGAGTCAAACTTTAGTTGCTTCTTTTTAAGAAAATAGATATTTCAATTTTTTTAAAAGAAGAAATTTACTGATATTGTGGGCAAGGGGGCAGTGTGGCCTTATTTGTACTACATTTTTAAGTGTCAGTGAATTTCTATGCAAAATTTGAAAGATTAATACCAAATAATAATGTAATCTTTTTTCATTTCCATATTGTGGTTCTTCAAACCTTCTCTAAGCTGTTCAACATTAAAACTAGAGCTTAAAAAGCCTTGATTTCCTATATTCCCTGAAGAATATAAGACACTAGTAAATACAAATTACATTAAATAAGATAGGAATAATTAAAAATAAAAGTAACTTTAACCATCCCCATGATTCAAGACAAGATCAGCTATTCCTGATAGACATTTTTCTAACACAGTAAAATTGAACATTTTCCTGTGGTTATCTAAGGCATTCAACTCCAGCATAACTTGTATTTATGAGAGTTTCCTTTCCAAATGTTTATTGAAATTTAAGCTTTTTGTCTTCTTGTATTAATAAATATATAGTTTCTTATTATTGCATCAATATTTTTCATTAACAACTACTATTGCTTTTTATGACTCCTTTCATCACTAGACTAAATAAAGCCATTTTTTCCTGTATATTACATTTTCAAGATCTCCACACTTCCTCTTGTCTCTTTTCTGGACTCTCAGTAGTCACTTCAGAGTTTTCTTGCAGTTTTCAACTGAAAACTCGGTCTGGAGCTGAAGTATTTTTAGTTGAAAGTTCCTGCTGGCAAGGACCCCTTCCCTTTTTCTTCCTTTTGTTGTCCCCAACCATCAGGCCTACAAAAGCATCACACTGAATGTTGTGTAAATGCCTAGAGAAAGCTTATAAGAAGACTTTTTTTCATTGCATTTGCTGATAATGTTAGGAAAGGAAAAGAGAACTGTTGGGAAAGGAAAAAAGAACTTTCAAGTCTGCTTCTGTCTGAAATGATCCCCTGATGATATAATCCATGACCTTTTTTGTGCATTAGAGGGAAAATATGATTTCTTATCCTAAAGCTGGAGAAACCATATCATTTTTTCAATGACACAGTATTTTACAGTTATCATGTGAATTTAATGCTGAAACTGAGCAGAAAATTATTTTAAAGATTTTAACAAAAAAAAAACCCTAATAATAATTATACAAATGTTGAAAATAATAACAATGATAAAAAACTAATCAAGCCCAGTGTTGTGCAGTCATGACAAAAATGAGCTGAGCAACAAAATTTGTTTTCCCTTGGACTGTTTTACTTCTCCTTTGATAATAATGATGTGTCAGTTTCTGCTACTTGACAGTCATGATTTCATCAGTCTAAATGCAATAGAGAGCTGAAAATGGTGCTTTTGCTTTGAGGGACAAAGTAGCATCTTTCTAGCTTGCCTGCAGTTTCATTTCTAATAGTTTGGTGTCAGGACATTACTAGTGTTGCACTAGAGCAAATGGCACTCAGACTTGAATGTCACTCAGTCCCATATGCACCCCTCCACTCTACCCCTGAAAACAACCCAAACCAAACCCAGCTCACATTACAAATTCCTGAAACATCTCTTTCTTGGTGCTTCACTCATGTACCTGAAATATTTCCTAGTGGTACTGCTAAATTAATTTCCTTTGTGGTCCTCTACTTCTAGTGATAGAAAATAAGTGCAAGGAATGGCAAAGCTTAATTTCTATCTCATTTAATTCTTAAATGTATTGAATGCATGCTGTCCTTGTAGTTTTACCTCCAGTTTTTTTACTTCTGTGTGGATTATCTGATGTTAAAAAATGTAACAATGCTGCAGCCTTTCCTTCAGCTGAAGCAATAATGTGTTCTCTTTTCAAGTTTTCTACTATTCCCTTGAAAATTATCATGAATAGTGAAAGTTGTCCAGATTTACTCAGAAATGTCCCAGTAATTATTGAATTCATTGCTCAATAATACCAGCAGACAGTTGGTATAATTTGGATCAGTTCAATAATGCCAGACTAGTTTGGACACTGAGTCTTTTAAGTCATGCCTCAAAAAAAAGAAAGGTGAGGTCAGAGAAAAAGGTGGGGTTTTTTAAAATTGATTTTCTATTTAGTACTAATAGTCATAAAAAACTCGTTTCTCAAATGATACCTGAAATGAAGACCATAATGAAGTATGATAGTAGCAAGAACACCATCTGATTAATGACAAATATATCAGCCTGGCTTCTAGAAAATTGTCGGAGTCTGCAAAATTTGCAGACTATTCTTTCTATTTCCAGTGTGTTTGAGGAGGGTGCAGAAGATGAGGGAAAGGTCAGACAGTTTTTTTTCACAATTGCAACTTGCTAGCTATAGCTTCTGCTTTAGGCATTATTTTCTTACTATTGTTTTGGTATGGATAGACATGTGTGTCCTTACATGCTCTCAGGATTGCATGATTGATTTAAAAAAAAAAAAACAAAACCAAAGACACAAACACACACACAAAAAAGTAAGAAACAGTTCAGCTTATCCAGCAGAATTCATAGCCCTCTGGCATTTAATTATGTGTTTCTGCAAACTATATTCAGGAAGGTTTTTATTTTTTTCTTTATTTTTATTCCACAGACTTTTCATTAGGGTACTACATCTTTATTGGCCACATTGACTATGTGTCAATGGAGTTGTTTTTCATGATGCATGAGTGAGCTGATGCTGTGATCTGCTTTTGGCAATTATAAATTAGAGAACAGTAACATTAGTACAATAGAAGTGGAACAGTGCAGGACAGACAAGTGAGAGAGAGAACAGCTACATAGCCTGTCTTGTATAAGAGTTGTTAATAATGGATTAGGATTCTCTCTGAGTCTCTGAGTTAGGTCAGATAAAAAAGATAACCAATTTTGTGGCATGTGCACGGCATAAACTCAGTTTGGGATTGCACAGTTAATAGCATTAAGTACCATAAGCTACAGCATAATTTATGGGTTTACAGTTTATGGTATAGAATACTATTGCATACAGAAAACAAAAACTGTTTCATCAGGCTTTGAAAACAGATGTGTAAGGGAATTTTTTGTTTATATTATAGTTGGGTTTTTTTAAAGTGAGTAAACAGTTATCGGAAGACTGAGGTTAAAAATGAACTATCTGGTGGTAAATAACTCAGCCTTGATAAATCACAGAGGAAGTGTACCTAGTGTAAAAGCAGCATCTCATGAGGTTTTGCACCCACATTACCAAAAAAGGTGTTCTTTGGATGGGCAGAAAGGAAAAACCCAAGAGTCAAGCCATCTGAAATGGCCATCTCTTCTTACTATTTTTAAATGGAGACAAAGTTTGGAAGAGCGCCTACTGAAGAAGCACAAAACTAAATTGAATTGTTTTCAGGTAATGTGTCAGTCACAGAATACCTTGGCTGTTGTAAGTAACATGATTGAACATAATCAGCAACTGCATGTGGTTTTGTCTAAGAGATTAATGTTAGATACATATGTCATTCCTAATCTGCACTAATGGTTTTGAAACTTGTTATGAATATGTTTTCAGAACTGTTATTAGTTCACAGCCAAGTATATGATGCTTTAAAAGGCTAAGTCCATTCTTACTGATGCTTTCTGAAGTGTCAGAGAATATAGTTTAGCAGGTTTTGCTTAAAATCATGGAGTCTTCATTGCAAGATCTCAGATGAGAATTCCGAAGTAAGGAATAACTCATTTTTAATATAAGTATGGCTATATTAATTTTGCAGTGCATATAACGAATGTCTTGTAGTATTGTATTTCAGAGATTGCAAATTAAGTCTTATTTGCTCTGCATCATATTTTTTCTTTTCCACATTTGATTAAAAGCAAATTGAAAATAAAAATATTTATTGTAAATATTTAAATCATGGTAAAGCAATATTGACAGTCATTGTAATATTTGCAAGAGTGTGCAAGTTCTCATCAAATTTCATTGTCACAGTTTGGAGACCCACATTAAACTGTATGAAATAAAGATATATTTGGAAAACTTAAAAATACAATAAAAATGGTATCTCACTATGCCTTGGTAAGAGCTTGGTTAAGTTCAAAGTCTGACTGCTTACTTCAGTGCAATCAGAATTTCAATAATAATCTGTAAATACAACAGTGGAATATTTATAACTAACAGTGTTAGAGATGAGTATAACAGACTGTATATAATACTATGTATGTCTGTTTTCAGGATGTTTGTGTAGTGAACTTAGTTTCTCCTATTATGTTACTACTCTAAAAAATTTATTTTGATCAGTGCTCTTGTAGATGGACAGTGATAATTCATGGATATAATGATATCTTGTTCAAAGTTAACTTTCAAGCAAAAATCCTTTTAAACTTCACAAGACAAAACATAACTGTAAGAAAGACTATAAAGCATTTTTTAATGAGGAATGGATTGTATTATAGATCTTGTAGCAGTGCTTGAGTACTAATAGTGAGTGGGTCATAACAATCATTCACAATTCCATTCTTTTCATAAGCTTCCCTCTTTAAAAATAAATGCAGTGCAGGCTCTAATAAAGGGTTATTTCAAAGAATTCTTTTGCTGTTCATATTCAGAATAATAATTTACAAAATGCACTTCTTTGTACTCATTTGACATTAAGCATCAAAATCAAAAAAACACATTGAAAATGTTTTTTTTCACATAAAAAAATCAATAAATTCTCAATGTGATATATTTTTTAATTTACTCATCACATTCTCATGAAATAAAACAGAAGTCTGTTTAAATGTTCCATAACACACATGACTTTGACTAAAACAAATATGTAATTTTTTTCTTTCCATCATTAGTGTGTGCTAACTGAGGCACAAATTGTTGAAGGAGGTAACTTTGTGTAAATCTAAAATATAGATACCTAAAATATAGATACTTAAAATATCATCATGCTTAACACAGACAACTTAACATAGACACTGGAATACAGGTAGATTTGCCATTACAATATAAATAAAATGAACTTGATGCTATGTAAACTTTTGTATTATGAAATGTACAAAAAGATTTGCAGAATCTCTGTAGCAGCTTGGTATTGACTCTGAGTGTAGATGATTCAGTCTTAGGAAGAGGGAGAAAGAGAAAAATAGGTTGGGTTTGTATATTGCCTAATCTGAGTTTGGGATGAATAATCAAGAGTTCTATTTATTAGGTGCAGGTTTACGTAGCAAAGATAGTCTGACTGATGAATTCCAAAAGGATTTTAAAAGACTGTATGACAAAATGGCTGATGAAATTTATTAAAAAAAAATAAGTAGTGCAAGTGCTGGTGGAGGCTGGGTGAACACATTTAATAAAGTGTGCTCTGGGTACCTAGGACAGAAGTCTTAGAGTCATGATAGTGCCCTGATAAGATCAACGCTGTAATGCTGAAAAAAACAACCAATCCCTAAAAACCCAAACCCTCAAACCCTCCTCTTATACTACAAATTGTTAGGAAAAGAATAGAGCACAGAAAAAGGCCAACATGACCAGAAATTAAGAGAACAGAAAGTTCTATATCACCCTGGGTAGGTGAATTGGTTTATTGCTTAGGGAACCTTAGTTAAAGAAGGATGAATCATATAGTCCTCTCACGGTGAAGTTCAGTCTGCTTTACTCAGATTGGGACAGCTACTTTCCGCTGCTTATCATGCCTTGTGGACTTGGATTAGCACGAGGGACCTTGAAACAGCGCAAGTAGCTCTTCAGTCTCTCACTAACTTCAGCAGGTATTTCACCATCAATACCATATGCTTTAACGGATGGAAGGTCATCCTGGAATCAGCCTTTTAGGTGCCCTCTTCCTACAATTATTACTTTTTTTTTTTGCCTCTGAGCAAGGGAAATTACTATCTCACTGACAGTCAAATGGGATTGATTTAACTGTGCTTCATAATGAGTTTGGATCTCTCCTAACCTTATCTCCATAGGCCTTTATCACTGAGCATGTTCAAATTCTGAGGTTTAAAGTTCCTTGAAGTGTAAGAACTCAGAGATCATCTTCATGGACTAAATAAGGTTTCTTCTGAATCCTTTTACTGGTGAACACTGAGTTTTCTTTCACAGATGCTGTCATGATAGAAACAATTTTGGCATAAAAGGTCACATATGCTGTGTACATGTCATATTTTATGTTCACATTCGCAGTCTTTAGCATCCCTGGTCATTGTTCACCATGAGTGCCTGCCATAACAATTTTTCAGGGTCCAAATTTCACAGTGTGTTTGTGTATGTGTGTGTGTGTAGAATTAAGCATTTTCCTTTTCATATAGCTTACAGGTGTTTGCATGCAGCATGCCGTGACATCAGTTGTGTATAAAAACACTATGTTGTTTTGAGACTATTCAATATTAGTTACGGTTGAAAGCAGACTGATGTAGCAGGCCTTTCCTTCTAGCTGTTCTAGTTTGTTGAATGCTAGTGTCCCTTATTACAGAATTGAATGGAATAAAAAGTGTATTCAATTTCTTAATGTAATTTCACTCTAATTAGATAGGGAAAGGAAACTACTATCTATAATTGTTTTACTACATAAATCTTTTATGGCCACAACAAATACTTGTGGGAAGAAATACAGAATTCCTTCTCCTCTCCTGAGTCTTCCCCTGTTGTGATAATCTTCATCTTGCCTTCTGTTTTTGTTTTTTGAAGTGCTGAAGTAGGAAGTTTCAAAAGCAAAGAAAGAGAGACAATAAATGCACATTTCTTTTGTGTCATGTGTACAAAGCTGTTGACTGCAGGAGGCAGAAACCGCAGCTGCTTTAATAACTGGTCTTAATTTACTGGATTGAGGTGATTAGTCATACAGATATTTCTAGACTACTTCTATACTAACTGCACATAGGTCAATATTACAGGAGACCTGGGTTGGCACCATTAAGAATTATGTGAAACCTTTGGTAATTATAAATAGTGTCCACCAGATGATTTTCTAAATACTTATGCTCCTGTACCACTTCATCATATACAGGTTGATGGTGAACTTTAAGAACTGATTTAACAAAACAATATAGTAAAGGTAAGAGCTTGTATCTGTGCCCTGCCCTTTGAGGGTGCAAAAGTTCTGCTGACGAGATCAGAAGGGGTCAGGCTAGAGAACAGCATTTCATCTCATGAAGATTTTTTTCTAATATATCACTGCAGTCTGACTTGTATAAGACAAATTTAGCTTTTTAGATTACTAGGTTTAATAAAATCCAAAACAGAGAAATATTCCCAGGCTGCAAAAGAAAACATGATATAATTTTACACAAGCTTAGGAACATCAATAAGCAGTAGATGGGACTGCTGTGGATTGAATTGGAAACAGTCTTTTAGAATCCTGTCACTGTGGTAGATAAGCACCACATAAAATGTAGCTTTAATATTTGAAACCTAGAAACATTACAGCTCAAAGAGTTTTTATTAAGGGAGCTGGAGCATTGCTTTGCTAATGCATTTACTTTCATGTTTCTCATATCTGTCTTCTTCACGGCACAGTTTTCAGTGTGTGAAACTGGGACAAGTGTGATACCAAACCACTGTACAGTGCCACAAATTGTGTCCAGAAAAAATGAAGGAGTTCATACTAAGGACGTCAAAAAGGATCACAGACACATAATAAAGTAGGAAGCAATCGCTGTCCTGCCTCCCTTCCCACCCCCCTGCACTGCCTTCCCATTTCAGAAATGTCTATTTCATTCCAGTACAGCATAAAAATCTAGCTAATGCCCCCCAAAATTTTATGAAATACAATTACTTGTGGTCATACCAAATGCTGAATAGAATAAGTGAGGTCATGGGAATGAACGTGACTGTCTTTCTTCATATAGAGCTTCTATGAAGTTGTTTGTGTCATTTGTATTTCAGATAATTTCCATGGAGAAGAAAATGCATTCACAAAACATAGTGGACATCAATGGTTCTGTAGTAATGATGCCTGAGTGGTGAATACATTTGATAAGAGAATTTGAGGGATTCAAAGCAAGTTATATACGATATTGAATGGGATTTGCATGTTGTACTAGTGTTTTGATCATTCAGATAGTTTTACATATCTGTTTTGTTTACTGTAGTCAAGTTGTACTATTCAAAATATGTCTGTGAATATGCTGCAGAGGCCTTTTAGGTAAAAGCAGTAATATTTCACTGCTATGGGATTTCTGGAGATGGGATTAATGTGCTTGAATTATACTTTTTTTTTTTTATTTAAAATCTTAGACGTTATACTCTGAGGAAAGTGTTTGTGTTTCAAAAGATAATGGAGATAATAAAGCTGCGGTAGTTCATCCTTCTGATTCCTGACACAATCTTTTGTTTAGACTGTGAGAAACAAGGAACAAACAATGTGCCATCTTGTGGCTTCTGCAGCCACTGCAGTTAGTTTAATAGAGAACAGTCAAGTGATAGCTGAAATATTTTTCATGACCATTCTTTTTAACTGAAGAGTTGCCTACAAGCCCTAGTTGAGGGAAGAAGTGGGAAATGGGGCTCTTTTTGGAAAGGCAGAACATGTAAACTGGACACTGGAAACGTATTGAGTTGAAGCACAGGCTTTCACTTTTCTCCCTTCCCCCTGTTTTTCCACAAGACAATGTTATCCTTAAAACAATTTGCTATAATTGTTCTTCTCATGTAAATATAACACTTTGCAATGGTGAAAGTAGGCTTCTGTTTCTGTATTCTACTTGTACTTCGCAATTAAAGCAATTAACATACTGGCTGCTATGCATGTTACCTGGAAGTTTTTAGCAGTGCATAAAGAGGTCACAGCTTATGTGTCAATATAGACAATCAAATATGTTATTTTTCTGTTGCAAACAATGTTTCAACAATCGGATTTTATCTTCATTATGGAGAAAGGCAATGTAGTAACCCCCCCCCCACCACCACCCCCCCCCCGCCAAAAAAACCCGAAAACAAACCACAACTATTTTGCAGCCATATTTTTAACAAAACCTTTGTCCTCCTTATGATTCATTTTGTGGCATATATTAACAGTTTACCTACGCAAAACTGTGAAAAAGAATCTTTCATGAAGAATTAAAATGTCTTTAAGCAGAAACATCAGCTTATAGCCAGTAAGGCTCTGATGCAATGTCAGAAGGGATACCTCTGAGCAACAGCAGCAGAAAATGTGGCAAATAATAGGCCATTTGTGTGGGCAAGGGTTAACTGACAGATCAATTCCTGTAATCAAAAAACCATGCCATCTGCAGAGTGCCCTGCTGTTTCCAGGAGAAGGAATGAGACGAGAGGGTTCCTTTTGGAGAGACACCATCTGCAGTGGGAGTGAGTATTGCAGAGAGCACAGAAGTAACAGTTTAAAAAAGGATGGTAGATCTATGGGAGAAAGCAAAGCATGTGCCTTTCCAGGGTTTTTGTTCCATGCAGTCACCCCAAAGGCTACAGTCTCAGAGACCACAGCCAGAAATACATGTTCCATACAGTTGCCCCAGGGGCTCCAGTGACAGAGACCACAGCCAGAAATACAGCTATAGCGTCCAAGACTGAAACCACAGTGATGATAACTGCAGGTCTGAGAGATCATAACCTCTTCTAGTTTATAGTTTGGTTAATAGTACCAAATCCACAGACCACGCTGATAACTGGAAGGACTTTGTAATAATTTTTGTACGTCTTTTATACAGCACCTGCAAATTTCCAGTCTACACAATCTTACTTTAGGTTTTACCTGTACAGATTAGCTTGATTTGCAGAAGAGCAATGTAAACCAGCTTTGACCAGGTCATTCAGTACCTGCATTCATTCTTAAGTGTAAAAATGGACAGATAAAATAGAAGGAAGTGAGGTAGCTGTGTTATGAACAGGCACACAGGGCTTCAGAATTCCAGTACAAGCTGGAATGCTTAAATCTATTGATGCATGAAATCTATTAATGTTTGAAATGTCTGCAACTATCAATGATCTATTTTCACATCAACATTTATGTGCATCTTATTTTCTTCATTTATAGAACACATTAATAGAAGTTTTTTCTTTGTATTAAAATAGAAAATAAATCCTGCTTGCGCAGATTTAACCGTATGAGAAAACCTTGTGAAAAAGGAGTAGGTTTTGATCTCTTTAAATAATATCTAGATAAAGTCACTAACCTTCCTGTTTACTAAAGCTACATTCTCTCTTGTTTGAGTATTCTGAAAGTAAATTCATAGTGTAATCACCCTTCTTGAGGACACCCTATTGGAATATAGGCTTTTACTATCTTGCCAAATGTTTACCTACTTCTGAATTTCTTTTTATGAAGAGGTTGTCTGACAGGATTACGATGAAACAGCTGTGGTAGGATTTGAAGAATTTGTAATTCTTTCACTCTCTGCAGAAAGTTTATAGTTTCATTTCTTGAAATATGTACAAAATGTTGAATGAGAACTGAAGATTGAAATATACTTCCAAGAACGATCCTCTTATGTCAGATCAGAAGTACAAAAAAAGAGGATAAAGAAATTCTTTCTGCACAAGTACTTTTCAAAACCCAGAACTTTTGTCTCATATGCACAGAGACAGCATGTTGCACAGTTCCAGGCATTCTAACTACTGTGTAAGCACTGGCTAAGACAGAGCACAGCTGGATCTATCTTGGTTTCAGACAGAATTTGGCACCCAGATCACTTGACTTTGTCTGATGATTTGACACCTTTCTGTGACTCATTCCTTTAACTAGATTATTTTTGCATGTGTTTCTAATCAGGTATCACTTCATTATTGTTGAAAAATAAAATTGTAAGCTTTAGATATTAATCTTGGAAAGCCAGAAGCATGGTTTGGCCTTTATAAGCAAATGCAATTTCTCTTTAATCTCTGCATTGAAATGACACACAGAGATTATTTGCAACACATCCTTCAGTGTGATACTTGATATTTGGAATAATTTTCTGTCCCAGTAGTCATAATTTCACTTTTGAAATATTGAAAGAAAGTCACACAACTACTGGTCAACGGAAAGGAAAAGGTTCTTATACAGAATGCTCAAAAGTACAATATGCAAAAAATATTGGGTGAATTTGTGCATATTTAGAGAGTATTTGAGAACCAATTCAGGAATTGTACTCCAGATCAGCCTCATAATGCTTAAATTCTTGTGGTGGTTGTCAGGATGTCAACTGTGTGCTTTTCCTTCTGATTTTTTCTTTATAAATTTGAGTCTCCAGTTCAGTTAAGTTGGCCCTAGTTTTGCTTGGAAAAGGAGAAAACTGTTGTGAGATTGATGCTAAAAAAAGTTTCCAAAAAGCATGTTACTGCTCTGTCATTTAGCATAGCCCATTTATTTTGTTGAATTTATCTCGCAATTTTTAGACCACTTATTGGCATCATTATATTTTCTAATTTATTTGGCATTAACTTAACAATAGTTAACTGGGAACCGATCTCATCCTTCCATGTCCCAATCCCCAGTGTTTTGCTTCATGCATATGAATTTATTCTGTGCCAGAATTTTTCTTATTTGATAAAGATACTATGTAAATGCAAATTATATTTAACTCTTTTGCACACTTTGCTTCTTTTCAACCACATACCTGATCTCAACAGTTAATTTCCAAAACCACCTATTCTTAGTTTAATTCCTGCAGTCTGTAGAGTAATAGGAAGTGAATATCCTAAAGTACAGAAAATGTTGAAGTCATATGAGGAAATGTGGGAAAGAAAACAAAAATTATACTGTTTATATTGGAGGAAATATTTAGGAATTTGATATGGGTTTCTAAATTTCTTCAACATTTTAGAAAATATTTCTCTTACTATAGCAGGTGTAGTAGTTTTGCAGAAAACACATTCCTAGGTCAAGTGCACAGTATTGAAAAACACAAGGTGTTTTTGCTTAGTTCGTAATCCTTATTTTAATTTTGTAGTCTGTACAATGTCCTTCTCAAGTATGTAATCACTGGGAAATATATTTTAATAATTATCTGTTTTGGTCTGGGTTTTGTGTCTGTACAGTGGACATTAACGGAACAGAAGCTGGTGTAGGAAGGTATTTATATGCAAAATTAGATTGATAAAATTCTGATATTTTTAATGTTATTTCTGAAACCTGGAAAGATTCTATCCCAAGGAAATCCTGTTTAATCATAGAAACTTTTTCAGAAGGCTAATAGACTTATAATGATTCTAAAATCTTCACATATTGTGTTGGCACTTAGGAGATGGAAAAAACACAGTTCACTCATTGAAGTCACTTTTAAAATAAATATATAGCAAAGACAATATTATTTACTAAGACCATCTTAGAAAGTGTCAGGTTTTATATTTTTAATTCTTTGAACCTACTCTTAATGAATCATTATGTTTGACTAGTACTTTTGCAAAATTTATTCAGATTGTTTGTATCAATTAGTTTAAAAACTACTTCAAGGCTGCCTTTTTTAAATGCATTTGGTCAGAAAATAAATTAGTAAGGAATTTTAAAATGGGTATATTAGCACTAAAAATAATCAAAGTTGCATTTAAATAAGGTTAATCTACATGTGTACTTTGTGTAAACACAACTCTTCTTAATAACCTGACATAGTTCCTTGACTGGGATCAAAAGAATTTAAACTGGCTTTCATATCAAGTGTTAAATATTAGTAAGAAAAAAAAAAAAATAATAATTTGAGAAGTCTGGACTTCAAAGTATTCTTAAAATTTTTCTGTGTAGAAAGCTTGTTTGATAGCATAGGGAAATTAAATTTGTGTACTAGAAGTGTAGAAGATGAGCTTTTCCATTTGGATTTGTCAACCGAGTCTGGTTGACAAGTAACCCTCAGAACTTTAAAGAACAAACAAACAAACAAAAACCATAAAACATAAAATCTACTACTATTAGAATTGCTTGACTCTGCATATAAAACCTCCACATCACTTGTAAGGGGGATAGGATTCCACTGATATAGGAGGTCTGTGAGATCCTAGTGTTGGGAATGCTTGCGAATGCTGGCATAAGGACTGTTACTGAAAGCAGACCTTCTGGAGAAACTGGTGTATTAAAGTATGTTTATCATACATATAGAATAGCTGTGGGCTTCAGATGCATTCAGTGTCACAGTCAAGTGACAAATTGCACAGATTTTTCGAGTAGCAAGGGCTCTGGTCTGAGAGGGACTAAATTTGACTGAAGCTACACCTCAGGCTTATGGTTTGTATCTCAAAGTATTGGGAAATGGCACAAAGTAGCTCCTGCAGGCTGCTTGGCTCCTTACATGAACAATGTCATGCCACATTCCCAGGGCCTTTCTGCTGTTTCCCCTTGGCACTGGGATGCACAAAGGCACTCAGGGCAGGATAACAGGGAGTTAGTGCCAGGCAATTATTGTGCTTCAGATTTGAGAGGTAGCTCCTTGTAGTGATGCCTGCACTATGTAGACAGTGTCTCAAGAGGTACAGCACAGACTTTCATCTATAGTTTTTTTCTGTATTTGCTGAAGTTCTGGTCTTAACACTTAACACTTTACTCTTCACTGGAAAAAAAACCAAAACTGTCTGGATGGCCAAGCCCAAAGACTGGTGGTGAATGGAGTTAAATCCATTTGGTGGACAGTCACAAGTGGTGTTCCCCAGAGCTAAATATTTGGGACCATTCTGTTTAATGTCTTTATCAAATATATTTTACCACTGATCTGGACAGGGATCAAGGGCACCCTCAGTAAGTTTGCAGATGACACCAAGTTGGACAGGAGCATTGATCTTCTTGAGTGCAGGGAGGTTTTACAGAGAGATTCATACATGCTGGATCAGTGGGCCGAGGCCAATTGTATGAGGTTCAATAAGGCCAAGTGCCAGGTCCTCATGTAACCCCATGCAACATCACAGGCTTAGAATGTCTGGAAAGCTGCCCAGTTGAGAAGGATCTGGGGGTGCTGGTTAACAGCCAGATGAATATGAGCCAGCATTGTGCCCAGGTAGCCAAGAAGTCCAACAGCATCCTGGCTTGTATCAGAAATACTGTGGCAGCAGGACTAGGGCAGCAATTGTCCTCCTGTACTCGGCACTGATGAGGCTGTACCTTCAATACTGTGTTCAGTTTTGAGCCCCTCACTAAGAAGGACATCGAGGTGCTGCAGCATGTCCAGAGAAGGGCAACAAAACTGGTGAAGGATCTAGAGCACTAGTCTTACAAGGAGTGGCTAAGGAAACTGGGGTTGTTTAGCCTGGAGAAAAGGAGGCTCAGGGGAGAGATTATCACTCTCTACAACTCCTGAAAGGAGGTTGTATCAAGGAGGGGTCAGTCTCTTCTTCCGAGTAACAAGTGATAGGATGAGGAAACAGCCTCAAGTTGTCCCAGGGAAATTTAGATTGGACATTATGAAAAATTTCTTCACAGAAAGAATTGTCAGGTACTGGAAATACTTAGATGTGTAGATGTGGTGCTTAGGGACATGGTGAGTGGTGGACATGCCAGTGGTGGGTTAACAGTTGAACTTTTCCAACCTAAATGATTCTATGTGTTTCCAGTAGAGGTTGAAAAAATGAAACAGCTTTTTGTTTGGAAACTGATATTCCCGTAGTGTTTTTATTACTTACTAACAGTACAATAAAATGAAATCTGATGTTGTCATTAAGAATATTCCATAAGGGGAAAAAATATCATCAGTTAAGTGTACCAGTTACAATAACATAGACTTCTCTCTTACCCTTAAAATGAGTTATATTGTCACCATTCCACTCAAAATAAACATCAAGGGTGATCAATAACGTGTATTCAATGCAGCCATCCTTTATCCATATTAGGTTTCATTCAAATAAAGTTATATTTTAAAGGATCTAAAAGAAGTAATGCATTTTATATCTAACTCATATTTCTTTATTTTCTGTTTTTATTATTATGCACTTTATCTCATTACTTTTAATATCAACATGAGTATAATAAATGAAATTCCGTGTTAATTGCTTGCATATGGTCATTAAGATGCTTAGACTCTGGACTGCCACAGGACAAGGATGGGAAGTAAAACCCGAGGCCTATTAAATTGTAAATCCTCATTTCTTTAATGAAGTGCAAAAATTAATTAACATGAATTTGCTAGATCCAGTCATATATATACTGGTGGCTGGTGGCTGTTTTCCCCTTTACAGCACCATCCCGGCTGTGTTTAAAACTGTCTTGGCGAGCGTATCTTCCTTTTAATATGTTTATCAATCCTCAGTTGGATGCTGAAGCATGTTGTAACAGAAGTGTTAACTTATTTTTCATTAGATAATCTCTTAGTGAAGGTATGATAATGTATTTCTCAGTACCTGTAATATAATCTAAATGTGAACAAGAAGGAGGCTTGGGAAATGCCTTTTTCTTATAATAGAAATAGTTACAGTGCCAGAAACATGACAAGATCTGAGTGTCAAGACGTCTGAGCCAGGGGAATGGGAGTGTAATCAGAAACTTGAAGTACGGAGGCTGAAATAAGCTGGAGAATGAAAGAGGTGAATGTGAAGCAGAGAGCAGAACCTGTAGAGGCAGCTACAGGGAGAATGAAGAAATCTGTACCCGATGAAGCATGAGCTCTGGGAATTGTAATCAAGTGGATTTAGAAAATATATCTATATTTCTCTTTATATTACTGATTCTATAACAAATAAATTACGTATTTTATATAGGAAACATTTATTATAAGTGTATATCTCCTCAAGCACATCACAGTCTGGAGTCCTGGGAGCTGTAAAAGAAACTTGAGAAGTAGGCATTGTTAGAGTTTGCTGAGATTTCTTCAAGTACATGCCATTCAGGTCCTCCTGATTTAGCAAAGCAGTGTGAAACATTGGCATTATTTCAGGTGGTAGAGATGTGCCTTGCTTTGGAAGGAGTAAAAGTGAAAGAACCTGGGAAAACAAAAGTGGAAGCACCAGAGATGTGGGAGCAGAAGTTCCAGAGGAAATGGAAGTATCTGAGCTGGAGAAAACAGCAATAAAAGTCTCCTTTAAAGGAAAATAGAACAATCAGAGAGAGAAAATGCAAAACTGCAATGAGACAAGAGCTGAGTAATCAGAAACTGCAAAATCCAGAATTTTACTATTTCAGTGGAAAACAGTCCTTTTGAGACAAATGATAACACAAAGGATCATATGTGCTGTTCTCCAAGAGCATGAATATCCTCTGGCTACAGCCAGAAAAGAGAAAGAAGAAAAGGAAGAAAAAAAAAAAAAAAAAGTGTGACCAACACACAAAGTAAAAATCCACCCACAGGAAACCTTGTAAAAAGAGGCAGACCTCTGAGTTGAACACCGAAGGTGTAATGTATGCAATTGAAGCTGCTGCAGTTGGGAACTGAGATGCTGACACACAATGTCAAATTAAAAAAAAAAAAAAAAGGAATAAAATTTATCTTTGAAAATGAGGTACCTACACAGGTCATGAGAAGCATCCTCTGGTCCTGAGAGAAATGGCACATTAAATGGCTAACCTACTATCCACAATATTTGAGAAGTCATGGCAGTTTGGTGAAGTTCTGGAAAAGAGGAAACATAACCACCAGTTTTAAAAGGGGAAAGAGCAAGATCAGAGAACTACTGGACAGTCAGTCTCACCTCTGTTCCTATCCAGATCATGGAACAGATTGTCCTAGAAACTATGCTAGAGCACATGGAAAATAAGGAGGTGATTGGTGACAGATAACATGGCTTCACTAAGGGCAAATTTTGCCTGATAAATTTGATGACCTTCTACAATGGGGCTAAGGAGTAGGTGGATAAGGGCAGAGCAACTGACATCATCTACCTGGACTTGTGCAAAGCATTCAGTGTTGTTCCAGACAACAACCTTGTCTCTAAATTGGAGAAACACGGATTTGACGTATGGACTGCTCACTGAATAAGGAATTGGCTGGATGGTCACACTGAAATAGTTGCTATCAATGGCTAGATGTCTGAGTAGAGACCAGTAGTATTGGGACTGGTGCTGTTTAACATATTTGTTGGCAATACGGACAGCAGGATTGAGTGCCCTCTCATCAAATCTGCTGATGACACCTGCCTGAGTGGTGCTGGAGGAAAGGGATCTCAACCAAAAGGATCTCAACAGGCTTGAGAGGTGGGCCTATGCATACCTCATGAAGACCAAGTGGTAGGTCTTGCACCTGGGCCAGGGCAATCCCAAGCATAAATACAGGCTGGGAGATGAGTGGATTGAGGGCAGCTCTGTGGAGAAGGACTTAGGAGTATTGGTGGATGAAGAACTGAATATGAGCCAGCAATGATACTAGCAGCCCAGAAAGCCAACTGTATCCTGTGCTGCATCAAAAGCATGACCAGCAGGTTGATGTAGATGATTCCTCCCTTCACTCCGCTCTTGAGACCCCATCTGGAGTACTGTCTTCATTTCTGGGGCCCTCAAAGTAAGAAAGACATGGACCTGCTTGAGTAGGTCCAGAGATGGGCCACAAAGATGCTCAGAGGGCTGGAGCACCTCTTCTGTGAGGACATTCCAAGAGAGCTGGGGTTATTCAGCCTGGAGATGAGAAGGCTTTCCAGTACTTTAAAGGGAGTCAAGTGGAAAGATGCAGAGGGGCTATTTATCAGGGAGTTTTATGCTAAGATGATAGGTAATGTCTTTAAAGTGATAGAGGTGGAAAGATGCAGAGGGGCTATTTATCAGGGAGTGTTATGCTAAGATGATAGGTAATGTCTTTAAAGTGAAAGAGGTTAGATTTAGATTAGATATTGGGAAGAAATTCTTTACTGTGAGGGTGGTGAGACACTGGCACAGGTTTTCCAGAGAAGTTCTTGATGTCCCCTCCTTGGAAATGTTCAAGTTCAGGTTGGATGGAGCTCTGAGCAACCTGGTCTAGTGGAAGGTGTCTTTGCCCACGGCAGGGGGGTTGGAACTAGATGATCTTCAAGGACTCTTCCAACCCAAACCATTCTACGATTCTATGTCAAGCAAAAAGCTTAATTAAGGTAAATTAGAGATTTAGTACAAAATCAAGTTACTTTAACTGGAGAAAGTAATTATAAATATTCCATCATAACTATCACAACTGTGTGTGGTATTCTGAACTGATAACACCTACTATTATTAGCATTGCATGATTCTACCTATACAATCAGCTTTCAGTCTGTAACCTTGACAAAATTTACATGTTAAGCTAAAACTTTCCATGCTCTGTTTCTGTCTCAGGCTAATTGACAAAATTATTTTGTCATTTATGGGCAGACATTAGGCAGTAAATATACATTATTTATTTTTAAAAATAACTAAACCTGGAATTCTTTTCTGTATTCCTGATAATCCAGAATTTCTAGAAGAGCCGGATGACTTTCATTAAGGGCAGTCCTTCTGAAAATGCAAACAAATGTGGCTGAGGGAGAATTCAGACTTCAAATAGGATCCCTATATATTTACTAGAGACAATAATTAAGTCTTCAAAAAGATAATTTTTCTTGGGCATGCTGAAGGTTCTTACTGCTCCACCTGCTAATCAAAGTACATGGGTACTGTTTTCACAGGGATTAAGTATGATTAGCTCCAAGATGAAGTCAAACTTTTGCTGTAACAACTGCTCCATCATTGGGTGTGTTTGTGCACTATAACTGAAAGCATAGAGCCTTTCTTTTTTACGTCCCAGAATAATAAGCCAAACCGAAAAACAGACTGTACTATCTTGGGAAGAGCACTGCATTAACACAGCTACTTTTTGAGTCCAAGTAGCTTACAAACTGGGCATTAGTGGTTATATGAATCCATCTGTCTAGATGTATTCTGGGGAAAAAAGGGGTAAGGAGAGTGCATGGGAACCAGTAGGGGAGAGGTGAAACAAGATCACTCAGATAACAAACTCTAGGGCAAAATAGAGTACAGAGAAATAACAAAAACAAAACACAAAACAAAGCAAAAAAACCCAACAAAATAAAATAATGTGAAAAACCCACAGTCAAACAAACAAACCACCACCACCAACAACAAAAACCACCAAGAAAATACCCAACAAACCAAAACCAAACCAATTAAAAAAAAAACAACAAAAAAATCCACAACACACTTTTGTGTAATCAAACCACCTAAAATCTAAACTCACCTTCACACTCATCTTGGATATTTTTCCACATCTGGTAATTCAGGATTTGCTCAGCCATATAAAGCATGTGAAGTATATAAGAAAATTCATGTTGACATCAGCTGCATTTTTCTTTTTTTTAGATTTTGCTGTAAATTAGACCTAATTCTTTCAAATTGAGTAGTGAGAAAACTAGGCATATGCAATGACCACATGTGATAATGTTGTTTTAAATGGCTTCCCCAGAGGAACATGGAAACACTTTGGCAGGAGAAGGGAGCAAAGGCAATGATTTAGTTATTTTAACCTCAAAATCTTGATTATCTACAGACTCTGTTCTGATGCAGATGAGATAGAGGCTTTGAAAACAGTTTCATTCAGATAACCATAATTTTTTTCCAGAGGAGAACAGAGAAAATAAAGTTTAGATTCCTAGTCTTTCCTTAGCTGCTACAGATCATATATTTTCTTCACACCAAGGAATGAGCTTTGCCCAGTTAAACAGTAGGTACATATGATGTTCCATATGGGTAAGCGACTTTAATGATCATTCTGAAAAGCTTAATCAGATGGCAAATATAACATCTGTTTACATATCTCCATTAGAGATAACTAACATTCTTTTCAAAGTCACCCTCAGGGTCTGGAGAGATAATACTGTGGGATAACTCCGTGGTTCATTACTGGAGAAACTGAAGATTATTCTTTTTGTAGTTAACATCAATAACTACAGAATTGCAAAAGGTCTTGTAAAATATGGAAATTACCATAATCAGAATGATTTAGAATCTGATGAGATCTGGCTCTAGAAGCAGAAATGTGACTGTAATGAAGATGGTAATACTAAGGGCCAGATTCTGAACTGGTTTTGACTGTTTAAATATGGTGTTTATTTGCAGATGGAGAGGGAGACAGACCTTTAATTCCCTGTATCTTCTCATTAGTTATATTCAGTGCAGTGTATATGTGTTAATATATAACTTGGTGCATTGTTTTGTATGCAGCCCAGCTTTGTTCTGGTCACTTTGTCATTCAGCCATTTTTGAGATAGGGCTAGAATTACAGGTCCAAGCTAGTAGGGGCCTTTCCTCATTGAGTGAGTTTTGCTTTTTATAAATTGGCTAAGTGGACTTCAATGTCCTACCAAGCTTGTAAATTTATAAATTAAATTAAATGAATTATTTTTTGGGATTGAAACTAAATTAAGTGCAATTAACTACATAGCCTATGATAAGTTTACATTTTACAGGTGAATTGAGAACTTTTCTGAGAAAAAATGTAATTGAAAATAATTGCCACATTGATAGTGTTGGTTACATAGTGGTGAGCTCTTTTCTTATGTGCTAGTTCCATTAAAAAATCATAATCCCAGACAAAACTTCTGTGCTATTTACTCATCTTTTTGCTGTGTTTGAGCCCACTGGTTTATGCTGAGCCTTCTAGGACACTTGAGAAGTAAGGTTCTCTTCCTAACCTCTTTTTCTGATGACCAAAACCTCCTGTTAAGGTCTTAGTATCAGGAATTCTGTATGTATCATGATATATGTCATTCCTCATTGTTACAGAATTGTAGGTTCATTGTTTCGCAGTTTTCCAGATCTATGATAGTCAAAGCAAAGAGATTTGAACTTTGCAAATAAGATTTATAAAATAATAATTTAGTTTAAGCTACAATGGCACCCAGTTCCTTCCCTCTAGAGATGAATACCATAATCTCTCAGCAGAATCCTCTACTGCTGTTTCTTGTTTTCTTTCTGGGCCCACACTAACACATGAATTGTCTGGAAAGCAGCTTTGCAGAGAAGAACTGGTGGTTCTGGTGAGCACCAAGTCAACTGTGAGCCAGAACTTGCAATGAAGGAGGCCAACAGCCTCCTGGGCTGTGTTAGGCAGAACACTGCCAGGAAGTGGAGGGAGGTGGCCCTTTACCTTTTTTTCACACTGGTTCCTTCCCACCTCAATGATTCAGTGATTCTGTGAAATGGGTCTACATGAAAGTGTATGCACTGTGCTTGGGCTGCTGTCATGAGTAAAACAGGAAAGCATGGCATCTCAGCTGGAACTGAGAATGGTTTATTTGTTTAGTAACCAGTGAGGCTACCACAAAACATGTTTTTGACTGCCCTTGAGCTATTTACTATTTGAATAAATTTTTCTGAATGGTGTTTAATCTGGAAAAGATTCTGGAGATGGCTTAGTACGTCACACTGGGAGAGGTTCAAGGAATCGAGACAGTAGTGCACCCTGTATATTGTTCTCCAGTCACCTGTCGACATACAGGCATGGAAAACAAAGGTATGTGCCTAAACATTTCTCATAAGGAAGAGTCAGATGGATCATTTCAGTACGGTGTTGAAGTACAAAATAAATGCCATGGAATTTATTGAACTGCTCTTGTATGTTGTACAATAAAGTAACATTGTAGATCCTGGATTTTCTGTGGTGACATTGAAAAAAAAGGTCTATAATGATGAATCAACGTAATGATTGCTGCGGGGTTGTTTTGGTTTTTTATTTCCATCAAAACTGAAATGTATCCTGCAATATTTATTTTGATGTGTTTTGATGTGTTTGATGAAATAACATCCAGTGTACCTTATAGCAAAGTGATTAGGCTGGGAGTCAATTTCTGCAAGCTGTGTGTTTGTGAGTGGGGCAATCAATGTGAAATGTGCTCAGGTTTAGTTTGGAAGTGGCCAGGACCATTAGGTCTTGGTTTGAAAATTTTCTAATTTTTTTTCTTTTTTTTTTTTTTTTAAGATTAGCACTTATAGTCTGAGAGCTCTTTTATCATCATTTATCTGCTCTCTTCTACACCATGTTTTATTTTAGAGTCATAGACAATTCAATCCATACTGCTGAATAACCAGTTGTTGTCAGCCAAAATGAAGGTAGATCAAGTTCAGGGAATAAGTACCTGATTGTTAGGCAATTGCTATCACAGCTACCTAAGTTGAAATCAGCTTAGTCTGAGATGAGCTCAGGCAAGACATCCTGCACTGTCAGATTTTTCGTACTAATGGTGAGATCATATATTTTTGACTATTCTGTATCCACTACTCTCTGGGAACAGGCATCCCAGCCCAGACATCCCAGCCATCTCATTGGTGTTAGATACAATCATCTGTTTTTCTGGAAAACCTGAGCAGGATCCTGAACTGAGATCCTCTGAAGAGTGCAAAGACTTGGTTTTAGGTTAAGATAAATTTGTTGAGTCATGTCTCATTCAGGACTCTCTGCTAGACTCCACAGTAACCTTGTCTTGGGTGAGTGTCTCAATACGTGAGCTGTTGTGGAAAATGAGGTCATACTTCCAATAATTTTGTAAATATAGCTTTTCTTTTGCTTTCCTTTTTTGAACAGGTAAATCAACTACAATCTGAGTCATGGTGGGAGTTTTGTGTTAGTTGAAGCAGAAGGCTGCTTATTTCATCAAGAGCAAAATATTAACTTCTAATATTAATTTAGTATGAACTTCTGTTTTTATTAGGCAGGTAGATTGCTTTTGGGTGGCAAATACAGATATATTGTCAAACACTGCTTACAAATCTTTACAAAAGCCTTATGTCCAGAGAAAAGTGAATTTCAAATATTTTAGAAGAGAAAATGAAGATTAATGAAGGTCATTTTGTAAATTATTTGACTGTGAAGAGATCAAAATCTCCAAATATTTTCTAAATCTGCATTCATTACTTTCAAATTGTTATACAAACAACATTTGTAAGACAAAAGTATGCATATGCATCCTCAAATATCACATGGGGACAGGTTCTCCAGAGACTGTAGTTGTACATTTCATTTCCTGATTCCTTAAATTCATGGGTCATGATCAGGGACAAACAGAAAAAACCTTCATATTAACACAACTGCTTGTCAGGGAATTGTGTGGACTAATGGCTTATTGGATGACAGGAAAGTCCTGGGCTCCCTCTGGACCAGCTTCCCTGCTGGTCAGGGTGTCGCAGCTTGGTCCAGTCCCACCACCTGAGCTGCGGAGCAGGGCAGCTGGGGGCAGCCCCAACCCAGGCACCTTCATGGGGTCAGGATTGGGTCGAGACCAGGCTGGGATGTCAGCCCATGAGTGAGCCCAGCTCAGCAACACCCATAGCCGGGCAGAGTAGAGCTGTGGTGGAGCTGGAAACTGCATCCTACAGGGCAGACCCTGTAGCTGAAACTGATGGCTGCAGGTTGTGCTTCAATGGCATCCTGAGCTGTGGCCAGATTCAGGGGAGATTCTGGGGAAGGTGGGCAGGGACAGTCAGGGTTCATAGTGACCTTAAGACCCTGACACTGATGAATTCAGATTGTTGTTTATAGGTACATTGTCCCACAATCCACTCCATGAACAATAAAGGACTTAGAAGAAAACAATATGCAATTAAACTTCCATACACCTTTCACTCTGTGAAACAATTATTTGTCATTAAACTTTGACAGTCTAACCCCCGATGAACTATAAACAGTTGTCAAAAGATTTCAACAAAAAAAAAATCTCTTTTCTAAAAGACAGCAGACTACCAATATTTAATGCAAACTAGTGTCCTCTTTTGCCATGTCGATGTACTTGGGAGATTCGTATGAGGGTGATAAATTTTGTTAATAGTTTCTTCAGTTTTCTCACATTCTTTCAGCTTGTTGGCAGTTCCACAGTATGAATTTTCCAGACTGAAATAGTTTGTCTTCACCTGCCAAGATCTACAATCAGTATTTTTAAAAAAATATTTGGGAGGAAAGAATGAGGTAAATGAGTCTGAGTTGACTCTTGCCAACTAGTTGTCTCTGGAAATATGAAACAATTGTCACTTCTATCAAGCAATTAGCTTAATTTACATTAAGGTAACTTTCTAATGTGGTTTATACTAGCTGGGTGTCTGAAGCAGAAACAGAAACACCAAAGACTGACATACCAGTCAAACATCAAAAGATGTGTTCTACACTAGGAGACATTTGTTGAGTAAAGGAAGCATTTTTAACACTTGTATAAGCATTAGTGTTCTTTACATTCTGGGCAACCTGTTCTTGTGCTTGATCACAGTCATAGTCAATTTTTTTTTTTTTCCTGACATCTAATCACATTTCTTTTGTGTTTATTGGTCCTTGCCTTTTTCTGCACAGCTCTGGCTCTGGCTTCTCTGTAACCACACATTTAAGAAGAGGGTCAGATAGATCTGACTCTTAACACCTTTCCTGGACTGTAAAATAGCTTTCTCATCCTGTTTATATGCATCATGTGCTTGTCACAGTTTAGGGTCGGGGCAGCCCCCTAGACCTGTAACAGATGCTCTCTGTTAACCCCCTTCCCTCCCTAAAGGGGAAAGAGAAAGGGAATAAGGGAGAGAGACTTAGCGGTTAGAAAAGGAAACTAGAACAGCTTTAATGGAAATGAAATTAATAATTGTAAAAATGGAATATATACAAATATATACAAAACCAGTATCGAAACCAACCCCCCGATGGTAATTACATCACCGTCACCACTGATGCTGTGGAGCAGGCACTGGGGGAGTCCCAGACTGGGCTCCGCAGCAGACGGGAGCTGTGTTTAGGAGCTGGATTCTGGTACCGGGTTCAGGAACACACAGACCGGGTCAAAGGCAGAATGGACATAGTCCTCCTTGGGTGCTCCAAGGAAGGAACCAAAAGAGGACCCGAGCCAAGCAAAAGCTGGCAAAGCAGCCCAAGAGGGAGAAGAGCCCAGAGACCCCTCGGATCCCTCAGCTCTAGACCAAATATGACGTATATGGGATGGAATACCTCGTTGGTCAGTTTAGGGTCACCTCTCCTGTCCACTCCTCCCTGCAGGTGCAGCCTTTCACTTTCTGCACCCCCCAATGTGGCACACAAGATCCAGCAGTGGCCTTGGTCTGCACACCAATCCTTGATAGTAACTCTAAACATGGGGTGTTATCACTACTGGAAGCAGACTGTCTGTGAGAACAGGCTGCTAACTTCAGACAGTGCAGTTAGTTAGAAGAACTGAGCTGAAAAGTAAAATTACTGAGCAGAAATATTTCTGTTCTCACTCAAACCAGGACAGTGCTCTAGCCCACTGACCATCTTAATGGCTCTCCACTGGACTCACTTCAATTTGATCATCTCCTTCTTTTACTGTGTAGCTCAGAACAGACACAGTACTTCAGAGGTACTTTCATAAGTCTCAGTGGAAGTACAGAATCACTTTCCTAGACATCCTTTCTACAGTCCTACTAATGCATGCCAGTTTTACCTTCATTGCTGTAAGGGCACACTGCTTACCCCTATTCAACTTGTCCACCAGGAGCCCTAATTCCTTCTCTGAAATACTGCTTCTAGACACTCAATCCCCAACTAGATCTGAGGCATGAGATTATTCCTCACAAGCTGTCAATCTTCACATTGCCTTCCTTAAACTTCATGAAGTTTCTGTGAGTGTAGTTCTCCATTCTGTCAAGATTCTTACAAATGACAGCCATGCCTACCAACGGATCTACACCTCCGTCGAATTTGCAAACTGTGAACTTTAATTCTCTATAAACTTCCCATGGACTGACATTAGGAAGGCCACTCCATAGTTCCCAAGATCCTCCTCTTGCCCTTCATGAAGATGGATGTGATATTTGGCTTTTTCAGTTATCAAGACTTCTGCCACCACAGTTTTTCAAAGATAAAAGAGACCTCACTGTAATGTCTGCAAGCTTCCTAGGCACTTTTGGGTGAATCCCATCCAGCTCCACAGACGTGTATATCCAATTTACTTAAGTGGTCTCTAGCTTCTTACTCTAGCTTCTTATTCTTGTATTGTAGAGTTGCTGGACAGTAGCACTTCCGTTGCTGGACTCTATTACTCGTTATAGGGACTAGGAAAGCCAGAGACCCAACCTTGCCTATAAACATGGAGGAAGCAAAGTCACTTCACAACAAAGGCTTTTCCTTTACTTTGTCACTACATCCCAACATTTTCCTTCATCTTCCTTGGGTAGCTATAGAAACACTTCTTGTTATTCTTCATGTCCATAACCAATTTTAACTTCAGCTGAACTCCAGTAGCAATCTTTCTAGAGCATTTAAAGAACAACAAAAATAGAGCTGGGGATGTATCTGCAAATAACACTATATGCTCAGATTCACTATTCCAGAGTATTTTCTAAGAAGTACTAAATGTCAGAGATTTCAAGTAATTATTTCATTTTTCTCCCCAGTGACAAATTTTCATTGAAGTGTTCCAGTAAAACTTTCTTTATTCCCTTCACAAGCCATACATGGGCTGAAGAAATCTGGAACTCTGTTGTTGATATATGCTCCCTTTTTTCTGTCATAATTTTTTGCAATCATTATATCTATTTAAGTACGTATTTAGAAACAGTTATTTTGGCATAAAAGCAACTCACTAATCAGTCATTAGTCATGGGAGAAATTATGTTTGATTGAAATAGTAGATGAATATGTCATCATGGTTTGCTCTGAACTAGTTAAAAATACACTTGCACATTTGTGTGAAGTGGTTTTTTGTGTCATTTCAGATTTACAGTTTAATAAAAAGTAATGCTCTGTGCTTTGTGGTAGAGAGACCGAAATTTAGGAAAAGAGTAGTCCACTCTTCTGAAGTTATCTGCCAATAAGATTGATTTTTTTTCTTGGCACTATCCAGTTAATATTTATTTATTTGTTTATTTATTTATTTTTATGTCCTGGACTATTATTACGTAAACATTATAAAAGAGCTATAATGATAGCTTATACTCAGACTGAAAATTTAAGTTTTGTTTTATCTACAGATAAGGAGTTCCATGAGTTAACAATACATTTTAGAGGAATATTTCTTTTCAGCTCTACTTAATTGTTTACCATATTTATTTCCATATCTTTCCTTGGACTTTCTTTGAGAGAAGTAATTTATTCTATTTATGTAATTCAAGTAATATTTACATGAAAATTAGTTTTATAGATAAACTGGAATCCTTCATATAGATTAAAATATTAGTGCATCATACTTATAAGAAACTTGTAGAAAGAAGAAATTCCATGGGATATTGTTGTAATCTGCATAGGAATGTTAGTGGAAGCAAACTGAACACCAAGTAGTTAACCTGTATCACAAGGGGATAAGAAATTCTATATCATAGTACAGTATTAAAGCCATAATGTTAATTGAATGATAAAGAGGTTGTGTACAGCAATTGATGTAAAGAAAACAGAAAATTGCACAGTATCTCTTGAATTAGTCCTGAGAAATGCATAGAACCTAGATGTGACATAGAGATCATAATGTGCTAAATGTCATATGCTAGTAAGAGCAGGGGAAAAAAATCACAGAAACATTGTGTTCAAAAAATAAAATTCATACAAATCAAGAAACTAGTTTCATAGGATTTTTTTTTAAAAAATCACTAAAAGCAAAACATTTTATTACAATGTTTGTATTCTTTCTAAGCAAGAAATATGTAGGTGTCCATAAATTACTATATTTATAGTAACGCACGATAAAGGATTTAATGGAGAAAAAATTAGTAATTTTTTAGGTATATAGAAGCAGATAACTTCTCTAAAACACACTTCATGGCATAAATAGATGAGCAAAATAGAAAAAAAAGGGCAACTGAAAAAGATAAAATTACTTCAAAAATCTAATTAGTTGTTTGCTTCTCTTTCCACTGTACAGAATTGTTAGAAGTTTTGGTTTTTTCTCTACAGGGAAGAAGTCAGAAAAACTGTCTAAAATCAAAGTGCCATAAAAGAGGAATTTGATTCAATTAATAGTTGCATACTGCTGGGACTGTATGGTTTTAGCCCAGGAAAGAAGTGAAAACTAAAACTATCAATATGCTAAAACAATGGGTATCTTAACACTTGGGATGTTTTTGGAAACACAAGAATGGAAGAAGAAAAATGCATCTTTCTATAAGTAGATTTTAAAGATGATTCAAATAATTGCAGACCAGGAATTCTGCCTTTACACTGCCTAAAATGGTTGAAAATGTAATTCGATCTCATAAAGGAACAGTCAACATAGCTGTTCTAAAGGGCAAGGTTTGTCAAAAGACTTCTAATTCCTTGGAAGAGTAGCTGAGTATGTGCAGAAATAAAATATTTCAATACAATGTAATTGTATTTTTAAAAACTTTTGACAAAGGTCAGAAGAACATGTCTGAAGAAGATTTGATTGCTTAACATGTAGGAAACTTAGAAAGGCAACAAAATTGTTTGAGAGTGAAACATTAAATGAATTATCCTAGACTACAGCAAACTGTGAAGTCACACAAAAAGCTTCTGACTCATCTGACAAGCCCACATGTGTGATTGACTCAGTTTTCATAAAGATGAAAAGTATAACTTCAATTTAAGTATTTTCATATATTAAGATCAGTATTACCTAGTTTTACTGCTGTGTTTGAACTATAAAGTAAACGCTTTATCTATCTACTTATCAGACTATCCAGAAACATAGCTTTCTGAATGATACATTATCCTTGTAAGAGTCAAAATAGTCAACATTGAGCATATGAGGAAGTCTTCAATCTTAGATTGTCCTCTAGATAAAAGTAGTTTCTGTTGAAGTGGACTATTTTTTTTTCTTTTTTCTTCTCAATACTTTAGACTCTGTGTAAAATTACCATTGGAGTCTTACATTACTTAGGTTCTTCAATATATTACTGGGTTTTATATACTGCAGTCAATTATTGTACTACTTGATTTTTCAATTACCTGAAGACAATATTCCATTGTTAGGTAAAAATGGTTTACAAAACATTAAGGATATAAACATGGGTGCCAGTAACATAAACATCATTCTGTGAGTTTGTCATGTAGACTTCCTTGTAGTCAATGGTGAGGCAAATGCAGCATTATGAAATTATTTGTAATGTAGTCTTGTAACATACATGAATGGCAACTTGTTCAGAGAGTGTATTTTCTCATTTATGCTCTAGATATTTAAGTGACATTGACAGTAGCTTGAGTTTTTCCTCACTTCAAAATTTGTTTGGAAAATGTCAAAGTGCTATTTAATAGATAGAGGAGAAAGGTATTTTTGGATCCTCAAAGAGGAATTAGAAATACTGTATTACAAAATAGTATGTATCAGATTTCTGAAGGAAACAAACATTTTGCAGCAAGTTCTTTTTGGGTTTTGAGAGGGGTTTTTGTTTGTTTTCTGCAAACATTTTAATGTAAGATCCTCCAGAACAGAAAGTATCTGGATTTGGAGACCGAAGAGACTTGGTTTATATGTTGGCTTAATAAATCAACTCTGTTGTTTTGAAATAGTACACTTTATAGTAATAGTATTGCATGTGTTGATATGAGACTGTTTTTTCTATGCATTATTCTTTCAGTAGATAGATGTTAAGCTGTATTTTTACACATATTCCAGGATGTTAAGTTAATGAACACAGTTTGCCAAGAACTATCTTGCAAGGACTCTCTAAGCACGTGGATGTTTCTATAAACTTGTTTTATCAATATTCCAGGGGCTGTTCATTTTGGGACTCTTTCATAGCGTTCTGTTCAGTAACCTGTCATGAACTTCTAGCTGTCATGTAAAGCTGCAAAGGTATCATAGTATCATTCAGGTTGGAAAAGACCCTTGGGATCATCAAGTCATTAACCCTACTCTACAAATTTCACTTCTAAACCATGCCGCTAAAGCATGTATAATGCTCTTTAGACTGGATAAACTTTACAGTAAACAATAAAATGCTTGTAAGATGGAAGAATTGACTTATGAGAGAGTTGACTTATGAGACTTATGAAAGACTAGTTAACAAACTGGATAAACACACTAACAAACCATGGGAGCTATAGTTATCTTTTCATTTGAAAGTAATGATTACTGAGAGGGAAAAAGACTGATTGAAAGTAAAACTGGAGAATAGAAATAAATGAAAACAAGAGGATGGAATTTGAAAGTAGATCAGGCAAATGTTTCTCAGAGCAAAAGCTGTTTGACCGAAGAGCACTTTTTCCATCTAAATGGTGGAATTTCTTTCAATAAATGACACAAAGCAAAATAAAAACCCTGCAATACACATCATTACCAACTATTCAGTGTATGATTCCTCAACTGTTCTTTTATGTGCTCTGACATCTCATTTAGGACTATAGACTGTAGTTCTATGAAATCAAAAGGTTGTTGTGACTTCAGTTTCAGACTGATCATTTCTTCTGACCTTTATTCTTCCAATCCTGTTACCATCACACATTAGAAAAGTCGAATGTCAGAGATTGCTACCAAAAGGAAAAACAGGCCAGACTTGTTTGAATGGCATCTCAATTTCCTTCACAAGTTAATGTGGTTTCCATATGATCCTGTTACATAGACCAGATTGTTTTCCTAAGATAGCAAGTACTTCCAAGAGAAGTCATATGTTTTATTACTGAGGGGTTACTTTCTTGGATGTTTTAATCAAAATGGAAGTCATCTTTATAATTTAAAGGAAGAAAAGTGCTCTCCTGTATCACCACATTTCTTCTTTCTTTAACCAACACAGTTGTAGATGGCTCAGGAATATGGCTGGTCCCTCACCTGCTATAACCTGGAGATCTTCCTCCAAAGTGTTGTTCTGGAAAGCATATTTAATTTTGTCTTCTTTTCCTAAAACCAAGTAGTTATGATTAGCAAGTTGCCTTTACACACACTAATACGGAAAAACTACTTTTCATCTTAGCTATTAGTTTGGTTTCATCATATGTACAGTGCTAGCAAGGCAAATGTGACTATCTGGTTTCACCCACTGTATAACACATGCTCTAGAATTTTACCCAAGTAGTCAGTCATGCATTGAGCTCAATAACTTTGCTGCTTTGCTGTATCAAAGCAAAGAACAATAGTTCCAGTCCCTAGAAGTCACTTAGTGCAGACACAATGTAATGTGATAGATGATCAAATAATGACAATAGGTATTTTTTGTCTTCAAAGTAATGAAGACAGATATTAAGAAAACGTACCCAAAATATATAAAACCCAATTATGTCTAGGGGGACAGTTTATGAGTAAAGTTCTTTATAGTATAAAGCCATCAAGGGTTCATCTTGCTTCTATATCTCCCTTCTTGATTCAGGTACCATCCTTGTCATATAAATACACAGCACACACACCTGTATGGAATTCTTTTACAAAAACATGCTAGGATATTTTAGTGGGAAATCTTAGATATTGTTTTCAACTGAAATGAAATCTCAGGAGTGGTCAGGTATGGATTGTAGAGAAACAGATTTTCATGATCTTTTAATATTGAATCAGTCAAGTTCCAGTCAAATGGTTTTGCTTTTGTTGTGAAATTTTTTAGTCACTTAATCGAGTATTTATTTTCCGAAGGCTGAAGAAGGATCTTATTAACTTGAATTATTGGTAATGCATGCTATAAACCTTGTCTTGTTTGTCTGAGCTGTGTGATCGCATATCTGCTTTCAATTCATCTGTAGTGAAAGCTTACAACTGCCCTATAGTAAGACAGTGCCATAACTGTTAGGAACATAACACAAATAGCTTCACAGGGTTGAAACAATTTCTCATTGTCTGCTAATAAATTTGAGCGAAGTTCTGTCAAGGTAGCTTTAATGGGAAGCAATCAGTTGGAAAAAGGATAGTGTAATAGACACTACATCTAAGAAGGACTGCCTAAGTTGGCTAATTGGCATTCTTTATTTGCTAAGTGGATTGCCAACATTGGAATAAAAATATAGTCCTGTAAAAATTCTAGCTCGGTTATATTGTCCTCTTTCTTTATGTAATGAATACAGTGCTTAGATCTTTATGCAATGCGACTTCATAATAAAACTCCTAATTCACTTATTCTGTAGATATCTCTTTGGTATTTATGGTATACTTTTAGTGCTTAGGTTACTGTCTGAACAGAGACCCAATGTAGTAACTATTAGCCATGAACATCTCTTTACATCTTTGTTTTTTTATTATGTGCAAAACAATGTTGGAGTATTAGGCTAATACTCGAGATATGAAATGCAATTCTTAAAAAATTGGAAATGCAAAATCAGATCTTAAAAAACTCTCTTAAATTTGCCAGTGTGCTAGTATTAGACTCTGTACACTGAGGGGTTATTAAAGGGGTTAAAGTCCATGGACTCAGCAGTGCTTGTCACAATCTACCTGGCCAATGTTACTCAAGCAAAGGATTTTTATTTCTCATGATAGTGAGTGGAAGTTCAAGGTATATTTAAGTATGTTGGGCCCTCCTTGACCTCAGCAGCTCTCCTGGTCTGCACATGTGGAAAAGAGGTATTAGTATTTCCCACATAGTAAAAATGATGTTTGCAGCAACTCTTGCTATCCTTATTATCATCTGCATTTAATCTCTTTTCTAAATAGATATTTTTGCAGTTCTATCTAAGTTATTTTGCCTAATGTTTTTATACGAATCCAGTTTACAGCGAACTAAAGCACTAAATTAAAGTTCAGAGAATTCTCCAGAGGAGAGAACTTCACAAACTATTACATACCTCTACCTGAAAATAACAGGTCCTGTAAGGGATCTTTTGGTATGGCATGGAAATGCTCTTGTATTTTTGGTCTTTCCACAGCAATTTTATTATTCTTTGATTCACTTGGATTTGAAATTGGTAAACCTGCTGCTCTGTTCTCCACCAGGTTTGACATGATTGAGTTTGACTTAATATTCCCAGCTGAGGCTTGTTTTCTTCTGTTGATATAGTTCCCTTCCAAACCCTTGTCATTTTTCTTTTTCATTGTATCTTGATTTCTAAATGATTGTCCTTTATGCTAACCCTAGGACATGAGACTATCACTGAGAATGGGTATGTTTGCACTTGTAACTCTTTAAGCTTTTCTACCCTCTCATGAAAATCAAAAGAACATGCCCTTGATCATACAGGAAGACATGTTGTGCAGGGAGCTGTGTCTCAGTGCTGTGCTGCTATTTTCATATAAAACTTCAAAGCTTGAGACTCGTCATTTTGTTTAAAGGATATAGGGATCATACAGCTTTTATAAGTAAATAAAATATTACTTCTGAGCACCATTGACGTATTTCCAATGAAATTTCCCTAATTATGATTTTTTTAAATAACCACCTTTTATTATTTGCTCAGTCGGTTTGTGGGTTGGTGTTATAATCCTGCATGCCTCTCTTATCTTGCAAATCTGGAGAAATGAAGGAGTAGGCAGGCCTGAAATAAAAGTTAAGCTTTTTTAATTCATGAAAGGAAGAATTTTATTTTTTTTTAATTTTACACATAGGGCAGTAATGGAAATCAACTTGCCCAATATTTCCTATGTACCCTGTGATAGCAATGAGTTGTGCCTGCACTTGGTTCAAATTGTGCATTTGGCCTAATTTTGGAGCAATCACAAATGTTTCTTCTAGCTTATGCCACCACTATGACTATTATTTCTACAGAAGCATAATTGCTTTTCACCAAACAAAAAAAGATATATAGTTGCAAAGTAATTTCATATGACTTTTCAGTAGCCTTGTTATCATGTTAAAAATTTTCTAATTAGTGTTCCTTCTAGAAAAATATTTGTAGAACTTTTAGGACCACTAAATAATCTGGTCCACTTCATGTTTATTACTCTTCTTTTATTCCGTATTTTTTATGGTTGCATAACATCGCATTCTTGGTTGGAGGGAAAAATCTGTTACTATATCTAAATCATCTTCACCCATGCTTCTAGCTTCCCTTTCAGAACTCTATTAATAATTTTTTTTTTCCCATATGCACTTTTTGTTTCCCATATGCACATTTTTGCCCAAAGCAAACTCTTCTCAGTGTTTATTTTTGGTGTATGTCCAACATTACTGTAATCCAGTTACAGTTATTTGTGCTGGTAGAATATCAGCTAAATCTATTTGCTCCATTTTGCCATGCCTACTTAATATTTTAAAAAGAAAATTAGTGAGATTTTTCCACAACATTATTGGGTCAAGCACAGTTCACATAGTGTACTGTACAATATTCAGTTTTGCTTTGTGCAGCAGATGTTATCAAATTAGGTTGATAGTTGGGCATGTGGATTTGAGCCATGTGTTAATCCAAGTTCATCCAGAAGTGTGTGTCATCCTGCCTAAAACAATAGTTCAATTACAGCTGATAAAACTGCATTATCTTTCCAACCCATCTTACCATGTTTTCTAGTAATGAGTTACATATATACATCCCATATTCAAGTGTTTTTGTCTCACATAGGCAGTGACAACCTTCAAAAGAAAAAACAAACATGTAGTCAGTTAAATAATGTATCAATAAGAATGTATTTATTCATAAATTCTCTAAGTATGAACAAGCCTAATAGTGTTGGGAAGGTTCAGGGTAAAAACTTTATCAACATTCAGATTAGATGCCATTTCAAATATAGTGTTTTAACAGCATGTGAATAAATGTTAGAGTCAGGAGGATGTCTTTGCAGTTCTGCAGTGTTCTGGTTGGGGTGTACTAAGGTTGCTAAAAGGTCAGCAACTGCTTTAAAATATAGGACTATTGTGGTTTTTGACAGACATTTCAGTGCTCTGGTACAGGTGGCTTTACCTACTGTTATTAGAGTAGATGTGTATATGGTCACAGAATGTGTAGATTCTTTCCACTCCCCAACTATGTTGTAGCTGTTGCTTGCCCTGATTTTTATTTTGTCTTTTTTGAGACCTTTATTTGAGCGGCCTTTTTAAAATGTATATGTGAATTTCTTTTTTTTTTTTTTTTTCCGGCAGTTATCCAGATTTCTCCAAATAGCTTTGAAAGACATATTTAAACTGAGCTTTTAGATTCTGACAGACATTTGAGAAAGCTGTAATAACATGAGTATATTTTGGAGTGAACTGGGTAACTTGCTCTTTGACAGAAAAGTTGATAGTTTTAAGCTGATAGACACTGCTATGCTATGATGATGAAAATGGAATCTGAATTTGGCATTGGTGTTTTGTCTTAAAATATATATGACATATAAATAAATATGGTTTTATTTTGTATATGAGTTATAGCATAAATTAATGGTAATATATATTTCTTACATAGAGGCAGTTCTGCTGCAAATTATGCAGTAATGGTTTGGATTATCTTCTGGTAGATAAGTTTTTAGTTGCTCAGGATTGAGTTAAGCTTGAGCACTAGAGGAAAGCAGCTTTCTGGTCAGCTAACACACCATGCCTTATGCTTGAGTAAAATTGCAAAACCATGTATTTGGTCTTACAGATCTTAACAAATCTTTATAAAATTTACTTTACAAATAGGAATAATTGCCTTATAGATGCCCTTAGCTCAGATTTTCAAGTGTTGGCTTCTGCATCTACACCTGCAATTTAGAAGTGCATTAATATTTGTTTTCCAAACATGAAGTGACCTTAACTGTATGCAAAGCTATGAGAGTTGTTGCAGTTGGGCAGTTATTCTATGAGAGGACAGAGACAGATGTATGAGGTTTTTGGTTTTTTTTCAGCAACATTCT
This sequence comes from Todiramphus chloris collaris, assembly GCA_025345505.1. Classification (NCBI taxonomy): domain Eukaryota; kingdom Metazoa; phylum Chordata; class Aves; order Coraciiformes; family Alcedinidae; genus Todiramphus; species Todiramphus chloris. Next base: position 5,953,060 of record JANVCC010000011.1, read on the forward strand.
AAATAGATCTTGCATTATAACATGATTCTAATATAGTTTGTGACAAGGACCTTGAATGAAAATGCAGTTAAAAATTATTAGTTTCACATGCAACAATTTGAATTATAATTTTGTCACAATATTTCTCCACTGTTAGAGTGTTGTCATATATTTTCATTAAGAATTGCTGCCAGGTACTTACACTGTGAATTTCAGCAATGTCTACATTTTGAGGAATTTTAGGTTAGTAATTTAAAAGGAATTAAATAATTGAATCAAATCACAGCATTTGTAAAAATTAATTTATCTCATTTGAAAATATATTTGCAGATAGTCATAGTTATCTCTGTAATCGTTAAAAAAAATATGGTTTAGTCTTTGGAATGGTAAAACTACGCATATCACTTATGAATTCCATTTTACTTTTGTGTACTTAAATCCTAGCTGAATACCAATAGACATAAAAGGAGTCTGTCACATTGTCCTGCATTTGTTTCCAAAAATCACTTGGTTATTTTCTATGGCTAAAAGTACCCAAGACATGCTTAGGTTTAAAGAAAAGGCCCCAGAAATGTAAGTATGTAGGGGTCCAAGATCCACCGAGTCTCAAGGGGCTAAAGACTTACTCACCTGATACTGGAGTGTATCCCTGAACTTCTCCAGATGCTTGAAATGCTCAGTCTAGATTTTAGACATTTTACACCTCTGTCACTTCTATCAGAAGAAAGAAAAGACTTTTGAATAAAGAAAAATTTAAGGAAAAGTGATTTTATCAGTAAGAAAAACCCAAGAAGGGATTTACAGAAACCTCTGTACAGAAGATTATTTGCACACATGGGAAAATTTGTAAAGAGTGAAAAAAAAAGAGGAGAAAATGGTTCATCAGTCACAATCCTGAAGATCTTATGTTCAAATAAATATATTCATATTTATAAATATAAGCTACTGGAGATTTGTTGCATAGATCTTTTCTAGGGGGATTTATTTTTAAATTCAGCCTTTTGCTTTCTTTCCATTATGTTTATGTACATACCAAAGTTTATGCTACAGTTTAGCATTTAGGGCAGATAACATTCTTCCTGAACTTGTCATTTCCATCTTCTGATGCAATTTTGTTGACAAGGTCTTTTCAGGCATGCAGGGAGAAAAACCACTCCCACGTCTGCTTTGATCATTGGCAAAGGGGTATCTTTTTCAGTAGTTCATCAAGATGCTATTTCCACGAGAAAGCGCTTTGCCTGTAAAGCCTGTACATAGAAATCTGCTTCAGCAGGGTGCCTGCAAGTTGTGTCAGGGTCAGCTAGGAAAACACTAAATCTTCCTGAAAACTGCAAGAGTGTTTTTTGCTTTAGTTTTTTGGTTGTGGGCTTTTGGGTGGGTTTTTGTTTGTTTGTTGGTTGGTTTGGGTTTTCCCCCCCCCCCCCCCCCCTCCCGTGTTTTGTCATCCAGAAAGGGATGCAGGCGCGCGTCCCAGCCACGCAGAGCATTGATTGCTTCTGCCTGCAGCGGGGATGCTGTCAAGTCGCTGCGCGAGTGGAGTCCGGTATTGACACAGAGCTGCTGGCCAGGAGCTCATGCTGCGCCCCGCTCCCGCCATGCCCTGCCGCTAGCTGCTGCCAAAGGGGCTGGAGAGGCCCCGGCAAAGGACCTCACGTCTGGGAGGAGAAGCACTTTGATGCAAACTGGCCAAAGGAAGCCCTGGGCTCGCCATGCATGCACACCTTCCCAAGCAGCACAGCTGCGGCAGGGTGTCTGAGGGGTCGGACGCCGGCAGGAATGTGCCTCCCATAGCGAGGGATGCCCACTGCGCCTGTCGTTGGCACCAGCATCCTGCAGGGCTCCAGTACGGCTCTCAGGCGCTTCCCTCTTGGGGACCTGGGAGTGCCAGCCAGAGCAGGAGCAAGTTTGTCCATTTGTGGGACACAGTGCGGAAGAGCCCCCATAAAACCCCAGCCAAGCCACAGGGCACCCCGGGGGAGTGGTGGTCAGAGTGCGCCTGTGCCCACGGCTGGTCCCCCCCAGTGCAGGTGAGCCAACTCTTCACTCTCCAAGCGACTTAGAGGATACTCCAGGGAAAGAATTTGAGGTTTGGTGGTGTCGGCAACTTTTCGTGCTGTGTCTTGATTTGTGTTTAGTGGTGCCTTCTGGAAAAATTATTTGCAAAGGCAAAGTGTCAGTTGGTAATGTCTGTTGTTTGAATATTGATTCTCTGTGGCCTGTGGAAATTGTGGGGTCCTCTTGGAAGGGTTTTCTTGTTAAAGTGTTTTGCTTTCTGCCTCCAGGTTCTACAGACTTTGTATTCCATTGTGTTGTGTAAAGAAATGATGTGTTTATCTCCCCTGTGTAATGGATTTTGCCTGCTTCTGTAAACAGTTTGTTTTCAAATATTGCATGAAGTTAATAAGGATATTTTAAATAGACAACAAGGAGGGGTGTGTTAGATTTATTAATAAGAGTGTGACCTGGTTTTCCTTTATTGAACTTGCAATGTAATTGAAATCTTTAATAAATATAAAATAGCTCTTTAGCTTTCACAAATCTATAGGGTTTTTTTTGTGGTTTTTTGGGGTTTTTTTATGGCAAGGCAGTATATTTTAAAATAAAAAAAAAAATAAATAAAAAATAAACCAGCTAGGGTCTAGGATGTGTACAGATACCTATAAACATTTAGACTGAGAATGATTACACATCAGATAACCCAGCACTGTGAAACAGAAATCACAGTGACACTCATATGATGGTTAATATTTAAAAGCATTAACATTTCCTTCACTGATGCATGTTTTCCTTTCTCCCTTAGAAAACTTCAAGCTGATTTAAAAGCTTTGTATTATGTCAACATCAAATTCTTTTCTCATAATATTCACATGCAAAAAAAAAAAAAAAAAAACAAAAAACAAAAAACCCCACAATTTAATCTTTAAATAGGTTTTTCAGATAGATGTTTACTTACTGAAAAAGTATACACTGGAGTTTAACTAGCCTTAGCCCACATTGAACACATGCACCCCCTCTAGAGATTAAATCAATTCTTTGATGGAAAAGGTTTTAATATATTCTCACTGAACAGAAAAGCAATAAGGCAAAAGATTGTCAGATAGTGTAGCTGTACTTTACCTGCTCTTATGGTCTAAAAAAGTGGTGCTCTGTTGACTGAAAGTGATTGCTATATATAAAAAGCTTCAGTTTTTCTCTCAGATTCCCTAATAGATTTATTATCAAGTGGAAAAACTAAGCTTTCTAATATATTTTAGGGTGACCAAAGTGTCTCTCATGCCTACATTTTCTGTTATGTACAAAGCACATACAATTATTTATGCTGGAGTAAAGCCAGTGGTAAAATAATATATAAAACATAAAACTAGGTTTTGTTCTAATTCTCATTATAAAAAGCTCTAAATATTTTCTTAGGCTCTGAAGATTTTTATTTTGGACAAAGCTCAAAGGGGAAAAAAAAATACTATGAAGAAAAGAGTTCCTAGGTTTTCAAAGGTATAGAATTTATAGAGACAAAATGAAGGAGCATTTAAAAAATATAAATTAAACGCCACTTCTAAGACTACTACTTCACTATCTGAGTTATAGATGCGTTGTAAAGTTACTTCAGTATTTTTAATGCCTTTGTAATCACATCTACTTGTGTTTAGATAATATAGAATTGTTCAGGTCCATGCACTTTCATATATTTAATTTTCAATTCTGCCCTGTAAACTTTCTTTACTGCATGTTCATAATGACAGCTACCTCATTCTGTTTAGGAAACTCCCTGTATTACTTCTGACTAATAACAAATGAATCTACCATCAATCAGACTGTTGTTCTGTGTCTAGGGATGGAGGGATGTACTTACTTTGGCATACACTTGGTGGGTTTTATGTCATAGACTTGTGAGATGGTTTGTTGCAAATAATCTATCTTTTTGTCTTTATGCAAAGTAAGCATTGTGCAAGGTGCGGGAAGAAATGAAGGACTGTGTGTGTACATATATGTGTATGTATATTGTTGTATGTACATACACTTAGACAATAATTTTATCAATTATATTGCATAGATGCAATATGGGAAAACACTATAGAGCTACCCTTAATAATTGCCCTTATTTCAGTGATATAAGTTGAAATCAGTGATGCTTTTTGAGGGCTATGTTCACTGGAAAAACTGTCATCTTTCTTGCTAAAATAAGGAGCAGCAGTGAAACAGTTATATTTGCTGACCTGAAAAAAAAAAAAATATATATATATTTGAAATTTCCATCTTATGTGTAAATGATAGTAAATAAGGTAGTGACAGCTTCAAAGGCGGGTTTTTTTTTTTTTCCTGTAAAGTTATGAGCAGATTTTTCTTCTGTTTGACGTTTTTTGGGAGAGACTACATTCTTCAAGCCTAAGAAAGACATAATACCTTGGAAAAACTGCTTCTTAATCAGTACTATAGCACCAAAATTAATGTACAGGTCCTTAATTCCTAGAGTGTGTGCTATTACTAGTGTACACTTTGTCACCCTCATAAAAACATTGATTTTTTATTACTGAGGACATGGGTCCATTTTCTTTACCACTTCCTTCTTCTTTAGTATGTCAGAGCAAAGAATGGCACACTGGTATTATTAATATTTTAACTGTCTTGGAAATTCTGCTTTGTTAGCTTGCATGTTTGTGTTTGCTCAAATTTTCATGTTGAGTCATGGGTAGGAAAATGCTCTTTATATATAAAAACAGAAATTCATTTGGAATTTCAAAAAACAAACAAACAAAACACAAAAACAACAGCAAAACCCTCTTAACTTTGAAAGTGAGTTGAGACCTAGTTTATCTTTTACTTTCAGTCCTTTTTGATAAACCCATTTACAGTTCTGTTTCTTTTATTTAAAAGATTTTCTTTTTAGAAAGGAGAAAAATAGAAGAAAAGTAAGTTAATAAATAAGTTTTTTGTGTCCCTGCTACCTGGAAATAGTACTTATTTCTCTGCAGGTTACCAGCTACCTCTATCACTGTTAGTATCATGGAGTCATATAATTTGTGTGATTTCATACCTAAGCTCAGTATTATGCTAACTGTGAGAGATCTGAGTGAAATCTGTGGGGAGGGGGGAGGTGCAGAGGCAAGGATGTTACCTGATTGAGCTGCTGTACTTGTCTTAAAAAGTCCAAGGTGTAAATTTTGCTTCTTGCAGTCTATGTGAAAGACTGCCTTCTCTAAACAACTTTTCAATATGTGTGTAACTGAATGTTTTGAGACTCCTAGAGATCAATATTATTCTGTTAAAGGGGAAGGGAGAAACAGAAGAGAATTCCTGTCTTTGGGTGTTTCCCAGTGAAGAACAAAATAGTGAACTCCACTTCAATTCTGCTAACTCTATTTGCTATTAAATTTGTGTCCCTTTTATTTTGAAATGTTCTCTAGGAAATCTCTCATCTCAGTATCCTGGATGTGTCATATGCAAAATGCATATTTTGAAAACTTGCATAGATGTGTAAATTTTCACATATTTTTAAATAATTAAAAATTGACAATGCTGGCTTTGATGACTTTTTTTTGCAGTTAGTGACTTCTAAAAGAAATGGCATCACTGAGGTGTTTTGTTACCTGGTAGAGAGACTTGTGAGCTAAACCTCAGTTTATAGATGTGGCATGACTTTAAAAAGGCAGTGAGTAGACAAATTATGAAGTATCAGCTGGGAATGGTCTTTTGACTTTGAAGGCCTTTGTCGCTAGTGCAGAGATTTCAGTGTATCATTTGAGAGTTCTTTGCATGGTGAGATGAGGTGAGAGCTAGCTTCAAGGCATTCTGCTCCAGTACTAAAGCAGAAGGTTTATTTCAAGAGATGCTGCCTCTCCTTAACAGTGTAAAGAAATGATTTGTCATCAGTTGTGTTTTTGAAAGCTTAGATTATTTCTTCTCATGTTCACAGATTCCTTCATGCAACTGACCATTCTTCCATGATGTCACTCCTAGCAATAGAAGCACGTGGAGCTATTTTAGTTAGCTAAGGGAGATCTTTTCACTTTAATTTAATGTGTTCAAGTGCCAGAAAAATAACTGTTAAAAGAGGTCTAAATAATGCTGTTTATTTGACATGTACATTTCTTTTTTTTTATAATCTTCAAGGCTATTGAGAGCTGTATGTCATCAGTCAGGAGTTAAAGATTTGATGTAACTGACACTGTTAAGAAGGTTAAAGAAGAGAGGAGAGGAGCAGCTGGGCAATTTTTAATGGAGAAAGAAGTCTGTATCCCATTCTGAGGCTGGTGTGCTCTTATCAGTGGATTTAGGCAACAGCTCCTAAGTTTTAGGAAGATGTATCTTAATTCAGCATCTTGCCTTTGTTAGATCATTGTGCTGCATTTGTAGAAGTAAACTTGTTTTTACATCATTTAAGTGACAGCTGCACAAATTGCTGACAATGTTTCACAGCGGAAATGCAAAAGCTGTTAGCATGTTCTTTTGCAAGATGAATAATATTGTTCTAACGATTCCTGCGTACAGACCCACTGACTGACAGAGGACTTTGAGAAGTCTACAGCATTCTGAGTGATATTCATTCATATCTGACAGTCTCCCAGGACAACTCCTCTAGATAACATTATGCTTTTATATTCATATTTAAGCTATTTCTTTTACCAAAATAAGGAAAGCATTGTTCATACTGAATTCATAGCATTTAGGTTATGTTTGGAATAAAAAGGAGGTCAAAGATAAGCCTTTGAGTCCCCTGCATTGAGGTTAGCAATCTCATTAGCAATGTAGGAAATGTTCCTGGTCAGAAGTAACATGAATGTTGTATAATAGTTGTTTGGAAATACAGTTTCTCCTGTGTAATTGCAGTTTATGTGATTCTGATTTGAAAGATGGACATGATATGTCAGGAAATGACCAGGAACTACACATGCTGAGACACATTTTGGACTTTTTCTATAACATAGGTGTTTGTGTCTTTGCTTAAAACACACAAACACAAACAAACAAACAAAAACCACCCAACCCAACACTAGTCATGAGGTTTTTTGCTCTGCAGACTCAGGAACCTGGGAGTGTGTCATTTATTCCAGATTTTTCATCATGTCTCAAGGGGTCATTTGTACACCTCTGCCTGTATTGATAATGTAGCATTGATTTGCAGAGGCCATTCATTCAGTGATATTCTTTTCTTTTGTTGTATAATATTCTGTCTCCTATTAATGCATCAGGTCTTTCATCAGTGTTATTATTTTTGATAATGCATAATTTTAAGTGGCAGCAAAGACAGTTAAGAAATAGGCATGGTTACACACATCATGAAAGAATTTGTGTGCAAGATATATTTTCATCTAAATACTGAAAAGGAAAAATATATGCTCATACTCTACTAACCAATGATTGTAATAATTTGCAGTTTATCTACACACATTTTGGCTCCTGCTGATTGTTCAGTCATAAATATGTTAATGATTAATTTGCATGATTTGTTGCACCATATTTAGATTTGCATTTAATTAATCCCATGTTTCAAAGTTTCTCCTCCTAGATGCCTCAAGAAGCCAAGAACATTTTCTCCCCTTGACATATAATTTGGCTTCTGGGATTTTCAGGGGGGATGAAAGGGGGCAGAGGAATGGTATGGTAGGATTTTGAAGTGGATTGTTTGTAGCATGGATAAATGGCTAAAACTGCACACAAGCCCTGACAGTGTTTCCCTCTATTGCTAAATTTCTCTAACACTTGGCACATGTATTCACCCATGAATAAACTCCTCATCATATTTGAGAACAGAAGGGCATTTCCCCAGGACCATACTGTCAGAGCCCAAAGGGATTAAACCCATTTTTTTTTTTTTTATTTATTCATTTATTTCTTTATTTCCACTTTTCTCTATACTCTGTCATGTAATACACTCTAGGAATATTCAGGTATTTTTACTTAAGCAGCTCCTGATCATCACAGGAAAAGGATTTTAGTCTTTCCGTCTGTTACACCAACTCAAGAGTTTATAGGTTGCTGGAATTGTTTTGTGGCATGTCAAAAGGACTGATAGACTGGATTCTCTCTTAAAAAAAAAAAATTAAAAATTAAAATACGGTTCAAATTATAGGGATAAGACTTGATAACCCTGGTTGTACTTTCTGTCTAATGTTCCACAACATTTAAATTAGCATTCAAAGACAAAAAACCTCTACAGCCACTCACCAAGGTGGTTTTGATCTAACCAAAACAAAATAAGTGAAGGATGGTGCATGACATTTTATATCTGGGTGCTGAGTAATGGCTAAGATTGAGATATAATTTGTCTCAGCTGTTTTGGCATGACTTGAAGACAGAACCTGAAAATTTATTTCTATTTTGGAGATGGCTATCTCTACTGTTCCTAAGGTATTTGAATCAACTGTGAAAATATCAGAGACCCCTACAAAAAAAAAAAAAAAAAACAACAACCTAAGGGGAGTTTCTTGTAGTAATTACAAGATTTACAGAGTTTGCCAATTTAAATCCCTATTTCCTCTTGACTGCATGTGGCTTTTGGATGAAGAATAATAAAAAGAAAGCCAGAAAAGCCCAAAAAGAGTTATGGATTAAATTACTTTGCTTTTAAGAACTGTGGTTGTTTTGAAATAAGTCATAGATTGTTACAATAGAGTTTATAAATTAAATAACATATATTCATTTACCTGTTTGTATAAGTATTTTTTCATAACTTACTGCAATTAATGAGATGAATTGACTCAATGGTCACCTAATTTCGAAAACACACATTGTTATGAACATTAGAAATACAGGGATCAAAAAGGATTTCTTTATATATTCAAAATACAGGTTCTCTAATATCTAAAATGAACATCAGAAAAACAAACAATATAATCCTTTTTGTAAATTCCAATTCTAATATAAGCTTTCTTTTAAGTTACAAGAGCCAGCTATGAATGCAGTACAAAATCCAATTTAGCAAAATAACATCTGGTTTTGTTTTAGATACATTGTACTTTTACTGTGGAGTTTTACTTTTCTGATTAAGTATTTGTAGAAGGAGAAGCAGGTTACTTCAGCAGCTGAAATTGCTCATGTAATTGGTCAAACAGAACATCAGACAAAAGATTTTCAGTATGCATTTCAAATGAGAGCAGAATGGAGTTGTGCCATAGCCTTACAGTACAGCAGCTATGCTGCACTCAGGTATGAAAACAGTTAAACAGAGACTCCTTGTTTACATTTGTTTTTCTTTTAAATTCTTCATCCATACTGAACCTGGTGTTTGTTGTATTCACAATCACAGAAACTTTTGCTATTTATCTGTGTTCTGGTTTGTCCAAGATTTTATGTTGCAGTCATCACTCACCTGATAGCTGGGCACATTAAATATTTATTGACAATGTGTGTAAGGTCTAAGCTCTGGTTTTACTTTTCTTCATTCTGTAGGGTCTGTTTTATGAAATATGTGACTTTGACAGCTTTGTGAAGGAGAGCTACAGCTGTGCTCCACTGAAGAGTGGCTGCCAGAGGAGTGGGGTCCTGGCCCTATGCTTTGCTTCCTTCCTTGTGCTGCTTTGTAAGATTGCATACTAAGCTTAGAGAACTGATATGGCAAAAAATTAAGCCAGGAAAAAAAAAAAGGTGTTTGAGACCTACTAGATGGCCCAGCTTGATGCCCACTAGCACAGCTTCTAGCACCAGCACAAGGCTGAGAGCAGAATCATGTGACAAGGGATGTGTCCCAGAAGATACCTCACAGCTGCGTCTTTCAAGGGTAGTCAGACATAATGTGCGATCTAATGTGTGTGTTTTGGTTTTGACAACACAATAGTGCTCAGAGGCATTCCTGTGCTAAGTGCAGAAACTTGTATCAAGCTCTTTACTACCTCCAAGAACTCAAAAGAGCTTCTCTGAGGAAATGGAGAGTCCTGGGGACACCTTGTTCCCTTTCCCTTTCTATTCGTACTTTCTATTTAGCAGGCACATCTGACTTCTCTCAAAATTTGTTCATCTTGCACTCACGAGTGTAGAAGTCACATGTCACAGGTCGGTTGTTGCAACTGAATATAGGTCTGTGAGACTGCAAGTCATGCAGACAGATTTGAATGGGCAAATGTTGCAAGAGGAACCAAAAATTCACATCTATGCATTCAATAAGAAGGCAGTAAAATATCAGATCCCCTGTCTCACATTCTCTTTGGGGCTGATGCTGTCACATTTGTTACTGTATTCTGAATGCTCTTTGACCTTAGGCTTTCCCAAGCATAAATTTAGAGGCAAGTTCTTCAAGCCTGTAGAAAAAACACACCTCCATTGTTTTATTTTCCAAGAGATCACTTCTCAAACACATTTTTTATATAATGTTAGTAAATCATAGCTTTAAAAACACAAACCAAACCAAAAAAACTAACCAAACAAACAAATGAAAATGAACCAGACAACCATAGTCATTATAATTTACACCATGTAGTGCTGAACTATGCACCTTCCACAAATACACCCGTGGCTCTGTACATCAGTTTTCTTAGCTAGCTGGTATTTCTGTTCTCTCAGTAATTATTTCATTCCTATGACATGAATTTTGTTCTATTTTTCAATTGTGTGTGTAAAAATGGAAAAAGGGTAACATTACATATACACATTTACAGTGTACAAGGCCTTTATACATTCATGTTTTAATACATGTAATGTTTTAATACATTTACAAATAAATGGTTATACTTTATGCAGCTATGCACAAAACAAACACGACAGATATTCTGTTCACATTTTCTAATGATGGACAAGGCAAGGATTTGGTTTTTTTTAAATTGCTAGGATATGGAACTATTTAAAAATAAAAAAAAATCTGTAAGCAGTTTGACTATCATCAGTTTTCCTCATTGGACATGTACATCTCTGACTTACCAGAATTTAGCACACAACTCTTGGTTTCAGATTTGGAGAGATTATGGTACATTCCTCTGCACTACTTCCTAACACACAGGAAAAACACATATGTGGAAGCAAAACCACACTGTTTAAGATGACAATCCATAAAACCTGTGAAAGAAATCCAGATTCCACTGCAGCTTATTAATATTTTGCTGGCAATTCATACTGTTAATGTATGCATTTATATATGAAATTCCTGAAGAATTTTGCAGAAATGTTATTGACAACTGTGTATCCTCAGTGCCCATTGATTTAATATTTCAGGAACTAGTTTTTAGCATTTCATGTTCAGAGCAAAACCTGGGGATTGACTATGGGTAGAACTTGTCTGCAGGTGAAAAAGTGTTAACAACTGTCTAGAGAAAGTCACACAAAATTTGTGGAGGAGGTTAGAAAGTTATGAGGTGCATATCATACTTTCAAGCACTCTTGATTTTTGGAAACACTCACTTAGACATCCACTGAACACATTAATCATTGGGCGTTTTTTTAAAAACCTGGCCTATAGGATTTGCAACAACTTTAAATCATAGAATCATAGAACTGTTTTGGTTGGAAAAGACCTTTAAGATGATCGAGTCCAACCATTAACCAAACACTGCCAACCCCACCACTAAACTGTGTCCCTAAGCACCTTCATCTATATGTCTTTTAAATGCCTCCAGGGATGGTGACTTCACCACCTCCCTGGACAGCCTGTTCCAGTGCTTAACTACCCTTGCAGTGAAGAAGTTTTTCCTAATGTCCAACATAAACCTCACCTGGTGTAACTTGAGGCCATTTCTTCTTATCACTGGCAGAAGAGACCAACCCCCACCTCTCTCTACAACCTCCTTTCAGGGAGTTGTTAAGAATGAGAGGTTCTCCCCTGAGCCTTCTTAAGGCTAAACAACCCCAGTTCCCTCAGACACTCTTTATAAACCTTGTGCTCTAGACCTTTCACCAGCTTCATTGTCCTTCTTTGGACACACTCCAGCACCATAATATCTTTCTGGTAGTGAGAGGCCCAAAACTGCACACAGTATTTCAGGTGTGGCCTCACCAGTGCTACAGGGACATAATCACTTCCCTTCTCCTGCATGCTGGACATGCTATTTCTGATACAATCCAGGAGGCTTCATCCACTCCCCAAGCCTGTAGAATTGCATGGGGTTTTTGTGACCCAAATGCAGGACCTGGCATTTGGCCTTGTTGAACCTCATGCCATTGACCTCATCCCATCAATCCAGTCTATCCAGGTCCTTCTGAAGATCCTTCCTACCCTCAAGCATATCTGCACTCCTGCCCACCTTCGTATCATCCACAAATTTACGGCGGGTGCACTCAATCTCCTCATACAGGTCATTGATAATATATATTGATCAGAACAGGCCCCAGATCTGAGCCCTGGTGGACACCACTGGCTAGCCACCAGCTGGACTTAACTCCATTGACCACTTTTTGGGCTCAGCCAGTTTTTCACCCAGGAAAGCCTTTGCCCAGGCAAGCCATGAGTAGCCTGTTTCTCTAGGAGAATACTGTGGGAGATGGTATCAAAGGCTTTACTAATATCCAGGTAGACAACATCCACAAAATCAGTGAAATAATTTATAGGTTGCCATTATTATTATTATTATTATATTTAATAATTATTTAAATATTTCATGATTTTTTTTAAGTGAAACCCTATAGAAATATGAGGAGTGGATAGCCAGTTTGTTACAGTTTAATTTGACTATAACATGCTTTTTCTGTAGTGTACCACATGTAGATGTTCTATATGTAATAAGCAGAGTCCTGATATACTGCACTTTATCTCTGGGCTTTTACTAGCTTGCTCTGTCATTGTGAGTATATTAGTGGTAACAACTTGATCACTTCTGCAGGCATAAATCTGCAAAATACTGCCTTTTGTAGTTCTTTTTTTCTTTGAGTTGTCATGGCAGTATTCTCAGTGGATCTTCTGTTTCTACTGAGATGCACTTAAGTCTGTGTAGTCAGCACAAACTTGGAACTCATACATTACTCTTTAAATAATTTGTGCTGAAAATTGAGGTTATCACTCCTCGTTGTTTTGGTTTCAAGCATTGGTTACTGTCTGTCAGCTAAACTAGCCCATGTACCAAGAAATAAAATATAATGTTAATCATACACAGAATACAGAAGGGAATGAATCATCTTTTTGTAGTGGATGAAAATGCAGAATTGCAGAAATATTTTGCTGAATGGACAAAAACCGAAAAGCTCTTCAGATTCATAATTCTTGGGTCCTTGTATCTTCGATGTTAGCCCTTGTCATGTCTAATCAAAAGGCTGCCTTTTGCTCATTTTCTGTAATGCCCTTTCAAAACATGTTTTGGCACTGGGGAAATTTAGTACCTGTTTTCCTTCTCACCTTTGCTCCTTTCTGTCTTCTTTTTAAAAGCCCCATTACTTCTACCTTTTTTTTTTTTTTTTTAATACTTCATCTGTACTTTCACATTTTGGAACAGCAGCCAAAACAGTAGTAGAATTACTGGATTTACCTGTATGTTCTTTATCTTATTTCTAGATGGAAGTCTTTTTTATTGTGGTTCACTTGCCAGGATTTGTCCTCAGGTGATAATAACTTTAATGTACTTTCTGCCAGTTTCTATTTCATCATGTTACCTCTTGCACTTGAGGATTCAGCAAATCTGACAAAACAGCAAAATGCAAAAGGGAACAGAATTGCCACATCAGAAACATTTAGTGGCAGGGGGATGAGGGGTAGAGGAGCTTGGTTTTGCTTTTATTAATAATAGCAATAATAAAACCACAAAGATGAAGGAAACTCTTTTTGTAATCTGAAGTATTAGTTGGTGTTCAACAAACAACTAGGGGCAGGAAATGTGATCAAAGCAAAATTGATCCTGCTTGTGTGTCCTTGTTTGAGTGAGAACAGAAATAATTCTGTTCACTGATTTTACTTTTCAGCTCAGTTTTTCTGACTGCACTGTCTGAAGTTAGCAGCCTGTTTTCACAGTGTCTGCTTCAAGCAGTGATAACACCTCAAGTTCAGAGTTACTACCAAGGATCAGTGTGCAAACCAAGGCCACTGCTGGATCTTGTGTACCACACTGGGGATGCAGAAAGCGAAAGGCTGAACCTGCAGGGAGGAGCGGACAGGAGAGGTGAACCTAAACTGACCAACAAGGGATTCCATCCCGTATACGTCATATCTGGTATGATGCTGAGGGATCAGGAGGGTCAAGCTCATCTCAGATCTTTCTTCTGGCTTCTTCCCTGCTTCTTCAAAGGTCAGCATCAGAAGGGGACTGTCGCTGTTTATACCGGGAGCGGAGAGATGCAGCAACATATAAATTCAGCAAGAGAAGGCAAAAGAAGCAACTTTATTAATTTATATCTCCATTTTATATACCCTATCCCCATAGGGCAATTGGTCAGTGATCACCCATCTCCTAGAGTGATTGGCTAAAGTCCTACAACACCCATTGCAAAATATTTTTCTAATGTACCACAAACAGAACTTAGCAAAACACCAGGTGTTGGTCCAGCTTACAAAAACCATCCTACTGTTTCTCATAACTTGTGTGAGAAAGTCAGGATTCTCACCGAATATTGTGAGGACCTGAGAAAATCCCCCTGCTAGCAGCTTTTCAGCATCCACAGGGGACTGTCCATTCAGCCTTTGATCATGATCTGTGTGTTCCTGAATCCAGTTCCAGAATCCAGCTCCTGAACACAGTTTCTGTCTGCCACTGGGCCCAGTTACCAGTGTCTGCTCCATAGCATCAGTGGTGACAGTGATGTAATTGTCATCGGGGGGGCTGGGTTCGGTACTGGTTTTGTATATATTTGTGTATATTCCATTTTTATTATTATTATTTTCATTTCTTTAAAGCTGTTCTAGTTTCCTTTTCTAATCGCTAAGTCTCTCTCCCTTACTCCCTTTCTCTTCTCCTTTGGGGAGGGAGGGGGGTTAACAGAGAGCATCTGTTATAGGTCTTAGGGGCTGCCCTAACACTAAACCATGACATTGTGTTTTTTCCAGATGTCATTACTGACTGATTTCTCAAAGCACCTCAGAAGGAGCAGACATACGATTTTTTTGTTCTCTGATATATTAATGAGTTAGGTCAATGTTCATTCAATTTCAGGCTGGGAAGACTGGGGCAGGGAGGTTAAATATTTTTTTCTTGTACATAGAACAGAGGGAGAGCTTTGCATTTTCAACACCTTTAGCATTTCTCAGTCCTATAGACAACAGCTAGATTGGACCAGACTCCAATATTTGTTGAAGTACTTTAATTTTAAGGTTATTTATGCTGGGTTAAACCATCTATGTGGAAGTGTATCTGGAATCTGTTCTCCATTGGACTTTCAAGGGCCATTGCTGCTTGTTGTCACCATGGAGGTGTGGCATCAAGCCCACTCCCCTTGTTGGGAATCTCAGTGACTACCTGGATCCACGAGCCTGTGTATGTTGATAAGATTTCCATCTTGTGAGGTTAGTGGTTCTTCATGAAGAATGCTTTGCAGTGAGGTAGTGAGGTTTTTGATGAAGTGGGTCAGTTTGCTGAAGCTCATTCAATCTATAAGAAACTTCATCTAAAGGAAGGGCTGTACTCAGAGTGATGGACATGCTAGCTTGGAGGTACAAAACAATTACTCAGCCAGCACTACTCCTTCAAGCCTTTCTGTCAGTACAGCAGTTTGAGCTGACCTTGTTGCTGGGATGTTGTGCAGAGCTGAACAACACAGTTTAACCAGTTCTTCTACTACTAGATCAGTAAACTTGGATTAAGAGGAGAAAATACTGAAAATGTAAAAACAAAATAATGACAAAAAAGTCATTAAAGGTAGCTGAAACTTCTTAAACAATATTTTCCATCAGGGACTTCTGAAAAACAAATGTTCAATAAGAATCCACGCCAGTAGAGAGGGAAGCAAAAACTTTGTAGACTACAGTTCATCAAAGTGCTTAAGGTTGTTTCCCAATCATGAGGAATTACATATCTGTAGTGGTTTTTTAGAGATACTGGAAAAGCTGTATGTATTCTATAAGATTGTTTTTTAAATATGATGGAAAGTGTCCTGAACTGTGCTTTAAGTTATGGTGAGTTGTCCCCAGCTGGCATCCAAGTGCCCACACAACCACTCTCTCACTGCCCCCGCAACAAGGCAGGGGAGAAAATAGGAAGAACAGAAGTGAGAAAGCTCATTATCTAGATAAAAAGGGTAAAAGTGCTTATCAGTTACCATCACAGGCAAAACAGACTTAACATGGGGAATTTAATTTATTGCATTTTAACACAAACATTTAATTACTGAATTGGGTATTGAGAAACAAAAAAGAGTTAGGGAAAAAAGCCTCTCCTCCTGCTGTCCCAGGCTTAGCTTCACTCCAGACACCTCCCTTCCCTCCTTGTTATCACTGTAGGTTATACTCAGTCCCATTGGTGAGGTAACAGGTGATACAGGAGGTTGGGGTCAGGATGTAACATTTTCTGTCTGCTGCTCCTTCCTTCTCATACTTCAGTTCCACTGCTTCTTCCTTCTTACTTGTTTCCTCCTCACCAACATGAGTCTTCCATGGGCTCAGTCCCTCTGAGAGAGTGCCTGCTTCAGCATGGGCTTGTGCAGCATCTACAGTCTCTTTGGGGAGTGTGCATTCTCAGCTGTGCAGTACCTCCTACTGTTCTGGTCCTGTTCCGTCATTCTCTCTTCCTCAGAATTTTCTATCCTTTATTAAATACGTTTTCACAGAGGTGTCACCAGCTTGGCTGATTGGCTTCGCTGTGTCTATCACAGCCTGTTTGGATCCCTCAAATTTACAGGACAAAGTAGTCTGTAAATTAAACTTTATTTTATGATCTCGTTAAGAAATATAACTAACAAACTAGCTGTAACCACTTTCACAATAAGGGATACATTTTATGTCCCACAAGATAATGGTTAATCACTAGCTACTCAAATTGATGAAGAATTAGATAACTATTTATGCTCTCACTTTTAAGTCTTCCACTTTTCTGAGAAGCAAATGGTACTGATGATGTGTTTCATCCTTCATAACATATTTCCATTTCATCATGACTGCCTAGCAACTCTGACACTCAGATTTGCTTTGGAGGTTCTTCGGCAAAGGGTGACATCTAGTTCCAGAAAATCTCTGTAATGTCAGTCTTTCTGTGAATTATCTGAGCAGACAGCCTGCACATGTGCTATACCCTCCTCCCAAAATGATGTCGTCATTAAAATCCTGACCTTACTGAAATCTTCAATATTTCTGTGGTCTCTGAATTTTACCATGGGTAAAGCAAACATGTCTGTCCACTGATGGACAGAAGTCCTGTCATTTCTGCATTGTGATAATGCCACCCCTATGTGCAGGGAAAATAAACCTGAACAGGTAAAGAGAGATCTCACCTTTACAACATCTCTTTGGCAATGGAAGCTGGAATGGCATCCTTTGGGTGAGATAAGAAATCCTGTTGTTTGTTAGGGTAGTTTTCTTGGTTTTAGTCACATGAAAAAAACCTTTGTAGGTTGATTCTTACGGTTTGTCTCTGGAAGTCCTTGCAACACTTGTTCTCATGCCAATTCTGTATTTGTTACTTTTCAATTTTTGCCACTTTTCATTAATATATTTTGGCTGTGATTTTAAGGGGTTCTGATAGGTCCTTGCTCCACTGGAACATAAATATGGTGAGATTGAGGAAAACCAGCTGTAAACAATTTATTTCTAAGAAATTCAAAGGGAACATTTTCATTTTCACAAATGTATTTTCACTTCTGACTAGTGGAACACTATCCAGTTAGACAATTGCATGATTATTCTACAGTGAAACAGCTGTCTCATCTCTAATCTTGCCCTCCTATCCTTCCACTAAGGCTTTTTGATTAACTTTTTATTCTTAGGATAGCAATTTGTACCAGGAATCTAATTAAGAACTTTATGTAACACAGCCAAAGTCCTCCTTTTGCAAGTCTGTCTCACCTCAGTCCTACTAATCTTGCAGCTTTCAGTATGGAGCATTCTGAAATGTCTGATATTTCAAGCTATCTCTTCTGGTTGAAAACAATTTCAGCTATTGAGAATCGGGAACAAGATTCATATGATTCTTTTGTCCCGGTAAGGAAAAATGTAACATATCCCTAAATAAGGCATGTTTTTAACATTTAAATTCTGAGGGTTAGGCTTCTTTTATTTTGGGAAAAAAAATGGCTTAAACTGAACTTCTCTGTTAAGCTGAATGAACTCAGAATTCCGACCATAGGTCTTCTGTGTTTCTTACAGATGAACAGGTGAGTGGGAAAGAAAAGCTTTTAATAAAAACTGGTGATTTCTCCAGAGAAAATGCATAGTTCTATATATATGGAGTTAAAGATAGTGCAAACATTTTTATATTTTATCATTACTTTATAGTTTTTAAATGGAGTGTTTATTAACTGTATTTAATAAATATAAGTTGACCACATGAGTGTTACTGCTTATCACCAAATGGTGTACAGTAGTATGATATTTTATTTTGTGTGTAAAATAAAACAATTAAATTGACTGATCTCATCTCTGTTTATAAAAATATGTTACTAATTTTAACCATACTTTACTTTCAAATATTTTAAAAAATATTTCACTTATATTGGAGTCATTCTATTAGTGCACAGGAAATATTTATTTTCCCATTTGCAGTAGCATATGCAGGATGACACTTTTGGTGACCGGGTTTAGTAAGCCAGAGTGTGCTGGAGAGAAAAGAAAAGAGCATTTTGCTTTCTGTCATGTGTCTTCATTTCTTGTGAAATAGAAATTTGATAGGATATCTTTGAATGAAAACACACTAATATTGTGCAGAAGATATGTATGTCTAAACTGTTAAGTATATTATCAACACTCTGAATAATTACGTAAGTACTAACTATATCAGATCCGTATTGAGCTAATAAGTGCACAAAGTGCCTTCAATACCAGATAGGCTGATAGCAAAAGATGCTGGGACCCCTGTTTGTGTGAGTAGAGAGCTGATACTATAATCAAAGATGACATTTCAAAATCGGCCACAAAGCATATAGTAGCATGTGAAGGATCCGCTGACTTTAACTTTGGAGTCTTGATTTGACTGTGTTACAGCTGCCCTAAAAAAACCTGGTGCCTCCTGCAGATTCTATGTTCTTCTTGCTGTAATATTTTCTATGTCATTTTTCTATCGCTCCTCTGAAGCACATGATGTTCCCATTTCTTGTCCTCTCAACCAAACATTTATCTAGTATCCGGGTCAGGTCTGCAGTGGGGATTTTTTATGATAGTGCGCAGAATTGGTGCACCTGCCTGTGAAGTTGGTTAGTTTTTGGAAAGGACCATCAGAGTAGGTGTTAATTTTCCCCAGACGTCCTATGGCGAAAGTCAAGATTTACAACAGGCTGAGAATGGTAAAGGTGATATTTCTGCCAGACATCATGATTTACTGGATGAGGGGGATATGTTGAAAATTTTCCGTTTCATTTGGAGGGTGGAATTGGTGCCTAAAAGACAGGGTAGGTGCAGACCGGATCTGTCCAAACAGTTCTTTGGTAAAGGCTGCCTTGTGTCTGAATGTCAATTGCATTAGATAGATGCTGAGTTGATTTTTGAGGCTAAAGCACTGTTGTACAGGTGCAAGGGAAATCTGAGTTTCTAAAGCTGAGTATTTTCAGGACTGCACTCTTTGATTCTGATGTCTGTATTCTACCAATATCCTGCCTTAAGCAGCCACCTAAAATTTGTGTTACTAAATGCTATACTTAGTCCTTTTCCAGGGGTTGTCTCCTAGCACCTGATGTATAGTGCATAACTTCACTGCTTGTTTTGTCAGGAATGTTTTCTTTTTCCATCATAACAGTAAACAAAGCTTATTTCTAAATGTCCTCTCCTGGACCTTTTCTATTTAAACTAGAGAAGCAAAACATGATCATGTCAGAGACAGACATCCAGCATCTGTTTATTATTATTGTTAATAGGAGCAGTAGTAGTAGTAGTAGTATAGGAAGAGACTGCCTTGACATTATGAACCATTTAATGTTTTGGTGTTTTAGGCAATCATTTAAATGCATGAAAGGTTGTTGTGACATTTGATTTCCCCTAATTGTTTTGCAAACCCATCTTCTTAATCTTGTTAGATCAGGTCTGACAGATTTTAGGTTTTATATCTCTGTGATTGATACATTAATTTTTCAGTATAGTGACAGTAAGAGGTCATTGTTGTCTATGTGTACAAGGAAGGTTGTTTCATTTTGTGGGATAAGAGGTTTTTAGTTATACACATTCACACAGTTAATCCAGAGAGCACAGAACTCTCCTGGTCCTGTCATTACTAATGTATAACATAGATTTTTTTTTTATCACCCTAGATTTTTGTGATTTTTTATCATCCTAGATTTTTATGTTTTACACAGCAGAAAATACGCCTTGAAGTCAGTAACTAAAAGATATCCTATAATCTAAGAACTATCATATTTCAAAGCGGTGCCTTGTGTTACTTTTTGTGACTGCCTCATCAGTTAAAGTGCCATGTTACATACTGCCAGAGAAGTTACTATTAAAATTACCCCCATCTATTTTAATTCATTTTAAGATAATAATTTTTATTCAGTGTTTCTACATCCAATTCTAGCCAAAACAACACTGTTTAGAAGTGACAGAATGCTAAAATGTGAAGATGGGGAAAGGCTCATAGGTCATGTTTCCCATCTGCCAGTATGTGAGTACTGCCTACAGTATTTATTTTAGTGCTTAATCTAAGTTTATACAAAGAGGTTTAGGCACTAAGGGTTCTATCTCACCTCTAGGGAGGTTATACTATAGTTTGTTGAATTTGCCACATGGTTGTATCAGTGTATAAAATCTGTTTTCCTGCCCTTGGCATGAAATTGAAAAATGTTCCCATGTTAAAAAAAGCAAAATATTTGTTGAAATCCAGGCAAATATAATTTCCCTAATATAAAGCATTTCTCACCATCATTCATAATATCAAAGAATTTATTTTTACATATCTTCCTTTTGTTTTTAGCCCAACTTCTTAAGTTTGTATTTTTAGTATTGATACACATATTTGCACCTCTAATCTAATTTTTTTAGGTTCACAAGGATGCTCTTCCCTTGATTATTTTTTAATAGGAATTGACTTAATTTTGTCCAGGCCTATAATTTTGATTTAAGTAAGGTATATTTTTAAGGTCCTGTACAAATTCTTTGAAATAATTGCTTTATTCTCCAGTAACATTGTTTATGTTTCTCAGACACACAATGACACAAGCACTTTCTTTATACAAGCAATGACATATTGTAGAGCTGCTTTTCAGTCCCTTTGCATGGTTTCATTATTCTACAATCCTGTGGTGCCATGTTGCGTTGATTTTGTGTTTTGAAATTTTTTTTTGCTAAACGCTATTTCTAATAATGAAGTTATCTGCAAGAACATCTTGATAGACTATATATGTTAGAAGAAGGTACAGCTTTCCTTCTCTGTGGAAAGCTCTTTTCTGAAAAATAATCAGTTGCCGCTTTATGTGTTTCTGTTTTTTATACAATAACTTAACTTTCCTTGTGGCTGCAGTACTGCTTCCACTTTCTCTGTGTTGCTTCTGCTACTCAAGTCAACATTTTCTTTCATAACTAAAGACCTTGTTCTTTTACTTTCTTCTGCTGTTCCAGTCTCACGTCCAACACATGATCTGTAGATTTATCAGAAAATAGGATAAATACAAAAAACATACTGAACAAATACCTGCTCTACACTGAAATTTCAGAAAAATAGGTATATCGCAGGCAAAGCAGACTCAAGTGAGGGATGCACCACTCATAGGTGTGGTGCTGAGGGACATGTTTTAGTTGTGACCTGGCAGTGCTGGGTAATAGTTGGACTTGATGATCTTAAAGGTTCTTTTCAACCAGAACAAAAAATTCTGTGATACTATGATTTTGTAATTTAAGTTCATTAATTATTGAATTGAGTATTGAGAAACAAAGACAACAAACAAACTAATACTTGGGGAAAACATCTCTTTGCTCAGCTTTACTCCAGACACCTCTCCTCCTTGTAGTTACCACTGTGAGTCACACTTAGTCCCTCTGGTGAACTGAGGGTGGCACAGAGGGCTGGGGTCAGGGTGTCATGTTTTCTCTTCACTGCTCCTTTTTCCTCACTCTTTTCTATGTTGCCTGCTTCTTCTGCCCCAGCCTGGGCCTTCCACAGGCTGCTGTTACTGGTGGAATGAAGCCAGGTATCATAAGAGCTTCATCTTTCATTAAGGCATATTCCTTAAAAGAGGCTCTTGAATGTAGATGATTAAGGAATAACAAGCTACAAAGTCTAGAAATTGGACTGCTTTTTTTATCTCTGTGCAAATCTTTAAACTATGAGAGAAATCAGTCCTAAATACAAAAAGAAAATGGAACGTTTTTATTTCCACCATCTATCCTAAAATTAGATTGCATCATCCTAAAAGAAGCATTCTCTTTTTTTCAGTAACAACCTGATTGTATAGCACAGATTCACGAGGAGAGCTCTTGCTAGGTTTGGCAGCCTGTGATGTTCCTGCTAGATACTACAATCTGTAGGTTATGGAAAGAGCTTTTGGCATGCACTGTCCTGCAGGTCATACACAGAGCACCCAGTCTCTCATGCAGAAGGACGTCAGTGAGAAAACTGAGATTAAAAATGGTTGGCAAGGCCTACAGTAAAATGCCAAATAGTTGTAATTTATGTAACAATGCATCTACATTGAGAAATTAATTTTATGCCACATGAGGCAAAACCTTGTAAAACATCTGACTTGTCCGGAACCCTGAGTAGCTTTACTTTACACACTGGTATTTCTTTATCTTCTGAAATAATGTACTGTGAGTGCAGTGGTCCTGAAGTCATTTAGGGTTTGAAACAAGCTGTCAGCAAGTGATATATTTGGTATTATTTTGTTAATTTTGTTCATCATGTAGTGATTCTGGGACATGAAGGGACACTCTGGGACATCAATTAAAACTTTTCCAGAGGACGTTAGGCTAGAAGTTTACTTCTACTGACATAAAAATCAAAACTCTTTTGTTCCACCACAGACTGATTTGACTTTGAGTTTATTGCAGATATTCAAAATCAAGTCTAATTCTTTTAGTTCTTCCTCAATAATTAAATTAAAGTATTTGGCAACATATCTTTGCTCCTTTACATACTTAGCCAGAATGAGTGAGTTAAGTTGTTGCATTTTATGGACCACAGTAACCCCCAGTTCTTCTAGATAATTCAGTACAGGATAATGGTGATCTTGCTACTTCTGTTATACCTCAAAGCCTTATTAAACCTCTAAAAAGGCTTTCTTCTTTATTTCCTATTCTTTCCTCTCTATGGAGAATTTTAGCTGTAGCACCAGTAACTCTTGGCCTCTTCAGCTATTGCCAAGCGAAGGTGAGTGCTCTTTGGCACGGATTCCATTACTTCTGGGCTGCTCTAGACAGTGCTTGATGTAATTGATCAGTTCCTGAAAGCAGGTGTTTCATTCTTTGGAATTTATGTTCTGATAATTCTCTTGAATAGGTGCTGAATTCTGCTACAGTAATTTCCCTCTTTCACATTTAGTTTTACAGTCACTTTTTTTGTTGCCTTCATGTGCATTGTAAGTTTTAGTCCATTTGATTCTGTGTTTTTGAGACTGGTTATAATAATCTCTGTGAAGGAATAAATTTTACACTCAACCTGCAGGTACTTCAAGCTGTAAAAAGGTACAGAGGAAGATACTGGATAACTGCTTTTTGAGCTTGGTGTACCATGATTTTAGAAGTAAAAAGTCATGCTGTGGGCAATGCAGTCTTTACTTCTGAAGAGAAAGAAGGGAAAGAATGACTGTGGTTTTGTTTTGGTTTTGTTTTCCTTCCTCTGGAAGGAGTTTTATATCGGTACACATCTGAATCATGCACTGTAGCATGCAGCTGGGTCAAATAGGAAGCCCAAAAACTGGATGCATCATGTTCTCCTAGTCTATGTGCACACATGTTTATGTGCATGTTTGTGTGCATGTAGGTGTCTGTCTGTATATACATATGTACATGCACACACTTGCCACTTAGTCTTAATAGTTTCTGTAGATATTTAAAATCCAATTGGATAGAAAAATATTTTAATATAAATGTACAAAGTAGTCTACACTCCTAAGTAATGCAATTAATTCTTTTCTGGTTAAAAGAACTTAACAGGCACTTCAGATTACCTTCCTAATCTTTTTATTGTGCAGTTGCTCTTGAAGTTTACACTATTTTATAGAAATCTGCACCAATACATAGTTAATAAACCTAATGCTTAGGCACACTGTAGAAAAGTTAAATTGTTACCATTTAAGAAAAAACGGGAGTGCTCAAGTTAATGACACCATTTGCCATCGTTAACAATTTTGTGGTTAAGTATTTTGTGTTTACTTTATTTTTTTCTCCTGGATTCTTAATTTCCGGATATTTAGTTAATATGTTTTAAAAATAAGACGCAAAACAACCCAAAAGCAGAATATTAATTTAATTTGTTCTAAATTATTTTTGCGTATTATTGCTTTCCAGATAAATGTATGCATGCTCTATAAATCCTGCCAGGAGGTAAAGGAAAACTAATATTCAGTAGAAACATATCAGCTGAAATTTTGACTCTATTGAAGCAGATCAATATTTTACCATTAACTTCAGCTATGCAGGGACTTTCACCCAGAATTTTTTCAATCTGATAAATGTAGCAGAATGTCATTAAGTTGTTTGAAATAGTAGGTGTAACTTCTTTTTGTGGTTTCAGGGTGTAAAATAAGATAGCTTAGCTCTTAGATTTTCAGTAGCATCAGTCCATAACATTATTTTTGTAGCTCAGGTTTCCAGTAGCATCACTCTGCAACCCTTTATTTTGCAGTGTATCTTTCCACTAATGTTGATTGTAGTGTTGAGATTTTTTTAATATCTCATCTTTTTGTAAGATTATTATGAATGATATAAAATTAAAAAAAAAATTATACCTATCAGGTATCAGAGTTTTGAAGATAACACACTTATAAAAGAGCTTATGGAGTGTATTTCTATTTTTGTTCTTGATTCTAAAGTTTCCATATCCAGACTTAAGAACCTAGCAGAAACTGGCATTGCCTGGATTGGTTAAAGCTGTTATTTTCATCTTTGACACAGACTTTGGGGAAAGTTCTGAAGCACAGTGGAGATCAGAGTAGAGGTCTGTGCAATAAATTTGTGTTGTGACCCATTCACTTTCCAAAGGCCATGAGCATGTGCTGAACCACTATATCTAAAACCAGGATTTAGGCCTATATTCCTTTTCAAAGCTAGAACACTGTTGTATGACACTTTGCATCAATTTCTTTTGTAAGTCAGGAGAAATGTGACACCAGGACCTCTCTGTGAGTCTTAGTGTGGCATTTGGCATCCTAGAATGAGACCGATGGCTACACCCTGTCTAGTGATAGGAAGGCTATCACCTCAAATTGTAATGGATAGTAACATTTAGATGAACACTGGAAATTCAGATGTACTGTAATCATCCCTCCTCCTCTATGGAGGTTTTCCCTTTGACATTTCCGCATCCTTCATTGGATTTGATATTGGGCAAAAATTTACTAGTATGTCAACCATTGCTAATTCAAGCTGCTGAAGGGCAGCGTCAGTACAGGTGAAACTGCAACAGCTGTAAAGTAGGTGCTTTCTTGTCATTCTCTCTTGCAACCTGTGGATCCACACAGAAGTGTTAGGTTTACTGTAGGTCTAAATTTTTATTTATTTCTTTTTTAAATAATGTCACAGATAATGTAATTTTAAATAGGAAGTTGTTCCTATAGATTAAGTAAAAACCAATGCAAAACCCCAAGCCCCAAAATAAGAGCCCCAGCTTGGAAAGATACTATTTACCTTTAAATTAAATGACATTATATGAGATTAAATTTTATACGTAGAGAAAGGTCTTGATGATTTCTTGAGGCATTTTTCTTTTATTCTCGACAGCTGCAGCCTGCAAGCAAAGCTGCTTTAACTTCTTTTTTATGTTTCTAAGTTAAGGTAGGACTGTTTGTTGAATTCTTTATATGTTCAAAGAGGTTCCCTATTTTTTTGTATTTTCTGTTTAATAACAAGCAAATTACTTTTTCTTCTTCTTAGTCTTACAGTTTGTAATTCAGTGGTAAATACAACGAATGTTCTGTGTGTGCTGTGATCTTGAGGCCTCATAGCATGCCAGAGAATTACTGTTTTGACATCTAAATTACCATTTAATTTTTCCTGCCATTGTTTGTCAGTGTAAATCTATTTCTTACTGTTGTGAAAGGAAACTCTTGAAAATATGTAATGAATTAAAAATAATTTAGCATTACCTTCTTAAGGCCTCAAACAGTCTGACACATTTTATCTGAGACAGATATATCTATTCATGTACAAATCTAGGGGCTGCTCCACTTCATATTATTAAGACACAAAATGCTAACATTCTGAAGTAAAATGAAGGTGCAGCTGAATATTCCAGAAAGTGTTTTAGAATTTTGGACTGGCTACCTGAAAGATAAGCTCTTAACTCTGATGTACAATCCACAGAATCGGGTGTCTGCAAAAGATGTTAATAAGCCAGTGACAGCTCAACTTACTTTTAAAATGATAATGCATACACTGTTTTATTACTTTGAATTTCACCACCCCTTTATTTTGAGTTTAGTTGAATGCAATAATGTAGGTAATGATGGTGTTTTCTTAACAGGAAAACAAGCAATTGAGAGTTCTGAGTCAAATTAAAATTTCAGCTAGGAATGAATATGTGGGTAGTTTCAACATGATCTTGTACTTGTTTTAGTGTTTTCTGGTTAAGAAGTAATGCTCTTTGCTCATTATTTATAAAATAGTTACCATATACCTATGCAAGTAGTTTCATGGTCTGGTGTTGAACACAGCACTGCATAGTAGGTACAGTTAAAACAAGGAGCTATGAATGCTCCAAAAAGTTTCAAATTCAATATAGTATGGATTGTATATAAAACTGTAAATGCTGTGAATAAAGGCAGTCAACCAGGATAATGCTACCACTCATGGTAGAGGGAAAGTTCATCTTGTCTGAGAGGTATGAGTCATGCCATACACTTGTAGAGAATTTGGTAGCAAAGTAAATGTTCATGAACTAGACCGTGTGTCTTTTTGTTCCCTTTCTATTGGCTTCAAGTGCTTTCACTGTGTCTTGCTTTTAAGTTGTGCTTTTAGTGGAAAAGCAACTGGACTGGCTGACTCACTGCAAGCAGAAAAATCTCATATATATTTGTGGAAGCAAAGTCTGTTGTGCTCAAGTCCTTTAAGAAGAAAAAAAATCTTCCTCTTTTTCTTTTTTTCCCCAAAGCTATTCAAGTTTTGTCTCAGCTATGCCAATCTGTCACTGCAGCTGTCAGTGTGATGCCTTTTCTTCAAAGCACAGAGATGCCTCAGCTGAAAGCACTGCTTCTAGTCAAGGGCAGGAAAAAGGTCTGTGCAGGGAGCAGTAGTTGTAAGGCTGACAGCTCACATGGTACGTTGTCAGCATAGTATAATACTTAATGTATAGGTAAGGGTTAGTGCAAAAAGGAAAGTGCATGGTGAAGAGGGAAAACAGGATCAACTCCATTCACTACACTGAGTACAATTCCCTCTTTTGGTGATTGACTTCAATTTATTTTGCAGCTGCAGAAATGTGAGTATGTTCACAAAGGCCTCTTCCCATCTTTAAAATCTGATTGCAAAGCCTGTGAGCCCTATATATGCTACCTGACTTAAGAAAGAGCTGTCTCTTTCATGAACTAATTACTACCAATGTGAAATGGCACCACACTCTTTTCAGTGAAGCCCAGTGACAGAACAAGGGGAAATGGGCACAAACTAGAACACAGGATGTTCCATATGACCATGAGGAAAAACTTTCTTACTGTGAGTTGGTGGAGCCCTGGAACAGGCTGCCAGAGAGGTTGTGGAGTCTCCTTCTCTTCAGATTCTCAAAACTTGCCTGGACCCGATCCTGTGCAAACTTTTATAGGTGGACTTCCATTATCAGGGTGTTGGACTAGATCATCTCCAGGGGTCTTTTCCAATACCTACCATTCTGTGATTCTGTGAATTCACCCTGCAATTTAGGCAAATAGACATGTAACATTTTAAAACTCCCTATATACAGATAGATTAATTAATTCTTGTCAACCATCACCTCCCTTAAAACTTTGACCAAATTAAGCCAGTTTTGCTAGAGTGGTTTTATATCTGAGAAAAGCTAGGTAGAGTGTAATTAAGTGTCTTCTTTAAGACTGCAGAGCAGGCCAAAGGGCAGACCTAGGAATAAAGTCATTATCTTTCTCTTCCAGAATGCCATTTCATCTTCTCACTGAGTCTCAAACTTACATAGGCAGTTTATATGTGTGAGTATATAGATTGTGACAGTGGACAGCACTGTTTCAAAGAGACAATAGGCAGACATTCTCAAGAGAATCTAGATTTATTTTTTTTTCATCTGTTTGTTAATTTATGCACAATTGAAAGTTTTCTTACTGAGCTGAGGAACGGTTATAATATATTTGTCAGTGTTATCTATAAGAAATGTGAAGATATCTGGGTATCTTTTTTTGAGAATTTTAATGAATTGGTGCATGTGACATGTTTTTAAGTCAGCATAGATACAGACATATCATCCTGGAAGGTAAAATCCTTGACACCCTGTAGCTACTGATCTTCTCTTGTCCCTTGAGTAACATCACTGTGATTACAGGACTATTTTGATGCTATTGTGTACTCCATGGCTAGTGCTGTATTTAGGTAAAAAAAAAAAAAAAAAGCAAAGCACAACTTGCACAGATAGGAACAGGAGAGAAAGAAAAGTAAAAATGCACTGATGATATTAGTTGCGAGTGAATGGTTATAGTCACTATGTCCATCTGATCTACTGCTTTGTGAATTTTCTTATGCCCATCTGTCTGATCTAGATCAATATCTCAGTTGCAGAAAATCATCAATTTAATAGTTGAGGTTGAACTCAAATTCTTTTGTAAAGAATACAGTAAACACTGTGTCAAAATGAACCCTGAAAGTTATTCTTGCTTGAAAGCCAATTCTTTACAGGCTCTGAAGGTGAGTCAGGGAAGGATCACACTAATCAAAGGAGCAGCTTAAATGCTCAGAATGCTAATTCTTATTAGATATAAGAGAAACTTTATCAGTGAGGGTGGTTTAGCACTGAAACAGAGGTCCAGCAGCCCCATGGAGATGGACTTGGGGGTACTGGTGGATGAAAAGCTAGACATGAGCCATTAAAGTGTACTCACAGCCCAGAAAGGCAACCATGTCCTGAGCTTCATCAAAAGAAGTGTGGCCAGCAGGTCAAGGGAGAAGATTGTCCTCTTCTACCTTCTGGTGAGATGTCATCTGGAGTAATGTGTCCAGATCTGGAGTCCTCAGCACAGGAAAGACATGAACTTGTTGGAGCAGGTCCAGAGGAGAGCCACAAAAATGATCAGAGGGTTGGAGGATCTCCTCTATGAGGACAGGCTGAGAGAGTTGGGGTTGTTCAGTCTGGAGAAGATATGGCTTTACGGAGACCTTATTACAGCCTCTCACTACTTATAGGGGGCCTAAAAGAAAGATGGGGATAATCTTTTTAGCATTATAGCAGGACTGTTGCAACAGGACAAGGTGTGGTGGCTTTAAACTAAAAGAAGTTAGATTTAGCTAGTAAGGAAGAAATTTTACACTGAGGGTGGTGAAACACTAGTACATGTTGCTCAGAAAGATTTCTCATCACTGGAGACATCCAAGGCCATTTTGTATGGGGCTGTCAGCAACCTGATCTAGTTAAAGATGTTCCTGCCCATTGCAGAGGGGTTGGGATAGATGATCTTTAAGGTCCCTTCCAACTCAAACTATTCTATGATTCTATGATTCTATTGAGCAAGACTCTAAAAGACCTTGTCAAAGCAACTGCAGCTGATAGTATGAAGAAGGTGCAGGTTCTGCACATAAGAAGAAGTAAAGGAATAACTGAGTTTTCAAAAGAAACTCTAAGTCCACTAAATTTTATTTTTATAGTGTTCCCACAATTGCTAATTCCTGGATAAGAAATCTCTTCGGTTTTCCTTCAGCCTTATATCTAGTCTTTGTTTCTCAATGGGTTACAATTGATTGGTGATAGTATGAGAATGCTTTGGAAAGTGACTTCTGCAAGATGTCTGTTATTTTGACAAATACTAGTTTTTAAAGCAGTGGAAAGACATTTTAATTTTGAAGAGTGCAAACTTTGTTTATATTTTGTACCAGATCTTTTCACAATATGTAAAAATAAAAAGAAGATAAAATAAATTCTGTAAGAGAAAAATAGTATTTTTCTTCCTGTAGCAAAGGTTTCAATCTTTAATTGTATGGAGCTAAATATTTATGCAAGTAAAAAACCTGTGATTGTAAAAAGGAAATCTTTTGTTTAACCTTCAGTGGTAATACAGTTATAAATAATTCCATAATTATAAAGCTACAAATATTATAATCATATGTCCTTAAGCTTCTATCTGTCACTCAAAAGTATTATGGGGAACAATAGGGATAAACAGGTGTCAGTGTGTAATATCTTTTCAGATACTAAGCATTTTAATATGAAATTATATCTTACTGTGATAACTGATACATGCCATAAAATGTATACACACCAAACTGTATCCATTTCATTTTTAACTTTTATTCACAAGAACCACAATTTTATAAAAATAATTGTATTAATAATCAGTAGCTGTTGTGCAGTAAAGTACAGCTTCTTTAAACACAGAATTATCTTTCAGTAACAGCAGCAAAAATGGAAATTGTGATACTCTCAAAGTGTTTGAATTGTTGCACTGATGTTTCAGTCTTAATTTGATTTATGTTACTTAGGTTTTGAAATCCTGAAGTGAATATTTGACAACAGAAATACAATAGGTGTTTTCAGTAGTGCTGTAATCCTGCCTACCATGCACAAAGAGATCCTGCAGTCTGTAAAAGGTTTAAAGTACCGACGGTTGTTCATTGGCTGATATATGATGTAGATGAATAGAACTAATAAGTTACTGTGGTAGTTAGTATGTTCACCAGCCCAATGCAAAGCCTGAAGAGTCCATTGACCAAGCAGTCATTAGTAAGGCAGAGGAAGGGTGACTTCCATTGCTTTTTATGCTACATGTTGATCCTTCTCCTCCTGAGTCCTTGAGCTGTCTACAATCCCATCTCAGCACTAATGTCTATGTCTGACATGTTACTTATGGTCCATGGCTCTACTTTACACTTTCTCAAAACTCTGTTAGTTTTCTCCAGAGCATGAGTCAAGATTATGCAGCCTGGCCTAGGGTCACCACCATTGAATCCCACTGTGGGAAGAGGAAAAGGTTAGGGCATTTCAGGTGGCTGGAAACTAGCCTGAATAGGGGTTTCATCAATATATTAAAGATCTGGTTGGCCAGCTTCGCAAATCTTTTTTAAACTGGGTCTATAATTCAAACTGAACATCAGCTGAGTGTATACAAACCTCATAGAATATATAGCTTCCATGTATTTTATAATATACATGCATATAGGTAAACTACATACCTATATGAAACTAACGAGTAGTGTAAACATAAAATGTTGAGGTTTATCCTCTCTAAAGATCAGTTGATCATCTTGGTTTTGCTCAAACACAAAAAGTGGACATAAGTATCTTAAGGGTGTCTACAAGAAAGCTGATGAGGGACTTTTTAGGATGTCAGGTAGTGTTAGGATTACAGGGAATGGATCAAACCTAGAGGTGGGTAGATTCAGATTAGACATTGGGAAGACGTTCTTCACCATGAGGATGGTGAGACAATGGAGCAGGTTGCCCAGAGAGGTGATGGAAGCCCCATCCCTGGAATTTTTTAAGGCCAAGCTGGATAGGGCTCTGAGCAACCTGATCTTGTGGGAGGTGTCCCTGCCCATGGCAGGGGGGTTGGAACTAGATATTTAAGGACCCGTCCAATCCTGACAATTCTATGATTCTATGACTTTAAGGTAAGGGAAGCTGAAACCCTGACACACTAGGTCCCCTAATTGTAAGTTGAACGTATGGTGTTTCTTATAGTTCTACTCAAAAATGAATGACTGGTTATTATGTATTCAGGATGTGATCCAAAGCCTAATGGAATTGAAAAGAAAGTCCACAGTGAGCTGTGTTTGGAGGCTGAGAATCTGTTTCCTTCATCCTTAACTGATTAAACAGTACCCAAAGTTATGTACTGTTGTACAATGCAAACTCAGTGGGAACACAAGCTTTTAGATTTTAAATTTAATGTATCATTATGGACATTTAAATATTAATGAATTTCAGAGTTTAAAATTTCTTTTCTCTTTTTTCTTCCTTTTCAGGCAAGCCCTGCCCCTATAATTGTCAACACAGACACCTTGGATACAATCCCCTATGTAAGTATAACAGGTTTTTTTATAAATATATAGAATTAATTTATTTTTCTACAGAAAGTCTGTTCAGTATTGCATAGAAGATATAAACAAATCTTACAATTAATCACATCTTTTGCAGTTATAAAGTTAATTCTTTTCTAGAAGAAGAAATTAGGAATGCTAATTGCACTCAGGTGAATTATAGCATATTATATACACATAATTTGTAGTTCAGACTTCAACACATAAACTGCAACTTACTAAAACTAGCCTTTGAAAAAAACCTGTGATTTCATTAAGCCTTTCCTACTTACCAGTAGCAGTATGAATATTTCCTTTTAGAGCAGCACACAACCTCCTAGCTTATTAAGAAGATACCTAGATGCACTCTGTAATATTATATTGGTACAAGCAGCTCTTAATTTGTCAGTCTGTATTCCTTTTGTAGATTAAAATTGTTGATAGTAAATAAGAGCACAAACTAGATGACTTAATGTTTTCATATTAATGTCTCTTCATTTCTATGACATCATGAAAAAATATTTTACCCTAAAATAAATGTATGTTTTTATTAGAGTTTTAAAATAATTCCTCTTCTACAAGCTTTTGATATCATTGTTGTTTTAGACTGTAAAATCAACTATAGTTGAAGATGAAGGCCACAGAGAAAGACAAAGTGAATATGTAATAGAGTAACAGACTTAAATGTTTGGAGGCAGGAAAAGCAAGTAATACGAACCTAAGTCAGCCAGCATCTCCCCTTCCTTCTTGCATCCTCTTATTTATCTTTTTTAAGCTCCTAATTAATGTTTCTCATCTGTCGTGTTTTGTCCACATTTATGTCCACTATTTATCCACCTACACCAATCATATTGATGGGTTCTGTCTTTTAGAAGACTATTGATGATGAAGTTTAATAGGGGCCAGCTTGTTTGTTTCTGACAACTCATAAAACTTAGAAATTATTGCAGAGAACATATGTAAAGGTCACAGTCAAGAGAAATTTTGAAGAATGCACAGTTGTAAAGCAGGACATAATTAAATTTCTTTTTGTGAATTTTAACTATAAGGAAGAGTGGAAAAGTTAAATGAAATTTCTCTGTTCATTTGCATTCAGCTTTCTTAAAAGGTTTCCCATCAGTTCTAAATCTGTTTTCCTTCCTAATATCAGAACCATTGGCTATACTCTCACTTTCAACAAGTCTAGCTTTTCTTCTGTTTTAATGAGACATTTTACACTTAGTGTTCTCTAGATCTACCAAGAGGGACATTGTGAGCCCTAGTTCTCATTTCCAGTGCTGGATCTGTGCCCAGGGTACTCTGCAGCTACAGTGTTAGAATTCCTAAATACCGATGCAATTACACTAGTGACAAGACATTCAATCAATATGATTTATTCCCATAACACAGTCTATCAATACTTATACACTTTTATACCACTTTTATACTGGTGTTCTTTTCTCAAAAAAAACCAAAAAAAACCAAACAAACAAACAAAAAAAAAAAATCCACACAAAAGCACCAAATGACCAAATGCATCCAAGAGAAATATTGACAGTAGACTGAAAAGTGCCTGTGGGCTGTTTCAGTCTCCAACACATGATGTGAACTAGATAAATAAACAGTAGGTGTTTTTTGTAAAAATAGACAATTCTGGATTAGTCACCTTGCTCTTACCTGGTGCATTGGAAAAGTTATGTCCCTTAGATACGGAGCACAGCAGTGCTACCAAAGAGGGACTTATTTAGACTAGCCAATAGGAAATGTCAAGGTAAAGCATATCTGCTGAGCCCAGGACACCATAGTGCCCCACAGGACATGGGGTCTTTGCTTTACAAATAGGCATTTCTTTCTGATCAGGATATGTATGCTTGAACATTCTTCAAAATGAGATAAACATATAGGCAAATGACCGCTTCCTCCAACCTAATATTTAGGAGAGTGGGCTTGGAGACCTGTATTTTCCTTCTTGCTCTCAGGACTAGTTTAGTTTAGTTTGGTTTGGTTTCATTTTATGGTATTTCCCCTGCTAGGAAGGTGCTGTTGTCACCGGGTCAGATACAAGTTTGCCTGTAGTATGTCCAAAATGACCAGAAGTGCTGACCTTTGGGGCTAGACTCATCTTAGGTCACTGCTACTCAGCTCCTATTGTTAAGCCTGAAAGCACACTTGGAGTCCAGGAAATCTACTATGGGAGGAACAAGAAGAAATGTTGAGATTTTACCAATTGGCCCATGTTTCCAATGTTCAAATGCTTTTTCTCATATCCTGTTTCTCTCCATTCTTAGATGTTTCTCCTGTAATTTTTTCATCTGAATTTTCATTCCTCAACTCTGAGTACCATTTATAAATTAACTTGTTAAATACAGTTAAAAGGCAAGTGGAAATATATACAAGTGTTATATCCCATGAAAATTTTTGATGTATTACCTTTTGATTTCTGACTGTTAGGTTATTCTAAGGTGCTTTTTATGACAACTGGTTAATGCTGTGCACTCGTGTTTTTTGTTTTTGTTTTTTTTAAATGCTTCTTTTAAAAAATATATTAATTATCATCTATTCTTTCTTTAATAACTACAATTTTCATTGTATTTACCATAACCAAGTTAAGTAACCCATTTTATGTAATTAAAAATTATTTTCAAATTTTAAATATTGGAATAAGCATAAATTTGCAAATTTTGGTGAATCAAGGTTCTCTTACTTTTCTGACATTATAAAGCCATAACTGATAGCCAGAGAGATCCTTAAATAAGGTCAGGTTATTTTTAGTGTCGTTATATACCAGATGGAGACTTCTCATTATTTTGCTTAGCTGTTGGCTCAGCAGCACAAGAAACCTGTCTCACTGTTTTCTTTTAAGCAGCGTATCTCCAATGCATTTCCACTACAATAACAGCTCTGCTCAACCTCTGTGCCACCTTCCTCCAAAAATTCCTGAGTGTTTACAGAGGGAGGGGGCCTCACAACAATGCTTCACATTCACAAAGCATTTTCAGATGAAATGTTTCCACTGGTCCACCAGAGAGAAAATTCCCTTTTGCAGTTGGTATACAACTGTTAAACTGAATGATTTGTCTCATTAACATTCTAATGATTTAAACTCATGTAATTAAACCTTTTGGTACTGTTGACATTCTCAAAACCTTTCAACTCAATAGTTTGGAAAAAGAAATCCTTCTGTGAGGGACTGTTCTTCATCAGTACACTTTTCTTAAATGAGGTAAAAGGTCTTATTGTATTATACTGTATACTATTCCTTATAATTTGGGACTGCAGTGAATGACAGAAGAAACAGTTAATTAGCTTTATTTCTAGGTTCAGTGGCTTGAAAACTTTGGCTTGCCAAGATTTGGATGTGGAATAAATTTGATAGGAAGCTTCAGTGGTACAAAACGAATTATTCTGTGGCATTTTAAGCACAATTAAACATTTGTGGGAGTTTGTTTGTTCTCTAGATCTTTTTGTATAATGAGAAGCATTAATTTAATAACATATGAATCATCTCAGTTTCTCTGTTGCACAGAATAAACTTTATTTATTTCTTTTTTTTTTTTCCAAAATGTTGTATAGTTAAGTTAAAAGTAGCTATAAGGCTGTCTTTGCTGCATCACTTTTGGAAATTGATGGGAACTTTCCAATTTATTTTATGATGGAATTTCGTTTTCCTTTCATGTTAACTAATATTAATATAAGTTCGCTCATATACCGCGGTTGTTACCTTCCTCTCCCTGCCTTATCATAGCAATGAAATCTAGGCATATTTTGGTCCCAAAGAATTTCCCCTATTTTTTCAATCTCCCACTGCTATTCTAATTTATTATTGTTACTGTTGTTATTATTATAACTGGGGTGCATTAAAAAGAGTGTGTCCAGCAGATGAAGGGAGGTTTCCCTCCCCCTCCACTCAACCCTAGTGAGACCTCACCTGGAGTATTGCATCCAGATCTGAACTCTCCAGTTTAAGAGTTAAGAGATCTACTTGAGAGAGTCCAATGGAAGGCCACGAGGATGATTAAGGGAATGGAGCACCTGCCTTACAAGGAAAGGCTGAGAGACCTGGGGAGTTTTAGTCTGGAGAGGAGAAGACTGAGAGGGGATCTAATTAATGTGCATAAATACATGAGGGCTGGGCATCAAGAAGGCAAGGACAACCTCTTTTCACTTGTGCCTTGTGATAGGACGAGGGGCAATGGATTCAAACAGGAAGTTCCACCTCAACATGAAGAACTTCTTTACTATAAGGGTTACAGAGCACTGGAAGAGTCTCCAGAGAGGCTGTGGAGTCTCCTTCTCTGGAGACTTTCAAGACCTGCCTGGGTACATTTCTGAGTGACCTGCCCTACTATTGTGCCGTTCTGGCAGGGGGTTTGGACTCGATAATCTTCAGAGGTCCCTACCAACCCCTAACATTCTGTGATTCTGGTATTCTATGATTATTATTGCTATTATTATTACAATGTGTTGCCATTGTATTATTGGTTTGCTTGGCTAATTGTGCTGCCTATGCTGAGTTCTGCACAGATACACTCATGAACTGTAATCAAATCTTTGGGTTGTTTTACACATGCCTGAGCGTGTCCGTGCAGATGGCTGTGCAGCTGTTTTGGTGCATCTCTGCTTAGGGATGCTGGGAGCTCAGACCATTTCTGGAGCACGACAGTTGCACTGTAACAGCCTCTGCGCAGGCAAGTGTGGGGGCCATAAGGATGTTACAGTGAGGAGGTTAGGAAATTTTCAGGTTTCTCCTCTGTCATGCCATCAGACAGTGCACCTGGATTTAGCACATTGGAAGTAAGTATACAAAGGCTTTAACAAAGGCTGCAAAAAAAAAAAAAAAAAAATTCTTCCTATTCTGATTGTAAAAAGAATTGGGGAAAACTGAAAATTTCTGAGACAGTCAGTACTCTAAAGGCTTTTATTGGATAATATGAATGTATGTGCAACCCAGACTTAAATGAGTATATTGGAGAAGGGAGATGGTCCTATATATTTTTACAATAAAGCATAAGTCATGTGGCATTACATAATGAATGTCAAATGTCATATATAACTACAGCTGATGAACAGAAGTTTGAAGATAGTGACAATAGAGTAAAAAGAGATCCTTGTCTAAAAAGGATAGTATCAGAATTTTCAGAAAAGTAGGCAGCTCTTGGAGTTGGGATATTAAGTCTATTAAAATATATAAAAATATCAATAAGTATATATTTTTATTTTCCCATTGACTTCAGAATAAACTTGCTGCTTCTTTCTTAATTAGTTTGATCATAGTCTAGAAAGTCAGACTGCACATCTTATTATCTTGAATGACTCTTATTTTCCCAGACTGTTAAACACCAGTTTTGTTTGTTGTTTATACTCATCTTTCAGACTGTCAGTTAATCACAGAATGGTAGGGGTTAGAAGGAACCTCTGGGGATCATCTAGTCCAACCCTAGCTACTAAAGCATATTCCCCTACAGCAGGTTGCAAAGGATTGCGTCCAGGCAAGTTTTGAGTATCTCCAGAGAAAGAGACTCCAGAACCAATCTGGGCAGCCTGTTACAGTGCTCTGACACCCTCACAGGAAAGAAGTTTTTCCTTATGGTCAGATGGAACATTCTGTGTTCCAGTTTTGCCCCTTCCCCCTTGTCCTGTCTCTGGCCAGCACTGAAAACAGTCTGGCCACATGCATCATCCTCTTGGTGGTATTCTTTAGATACTGATAAGCATTGATAAGATCCCCTCTCAGGCTTCCCTTCTCCAGGCTAAACAGACACAGGTCTTTCAGCCTTTCCTTGTAAGAGAGATGGTCCGGTTCCGTGACCATCTTCATAGACCTCTGCTGGACTGTCTCCAGTAGTTCCTTGTCCCTCTTGAACTGAAGATCCCAGAACTAAACACAAGACTACAGATGTAGCCTCACTAGGGAATAGTAGAGGGGAAAGCAACATCCCTCAATCTGCTGGCCACACTCTTCTTAATGCATTGCAGGATACCACTGATAGCTCTGTCACTCAGCCAGTTCTCAATCTGCCTCACTGTCCACTCATATAACGCACACTTTCTGAACTTACCTATGAGGATGTTACGGGAGACAGTATCAAAAGCCTTGTTGTAGACAACACTCACTGCTCGCCCGGTATCTATCCAGCTATCACATTAGTCAAGCATGATTACCCCTTGGTGAATAAATGTTGACCATTCTTGACAACTTTCTTTTCCTCCACATGCTTATAGATGGCATCTATAATGATCTGTTCCATCACCTTTCTGGGGATGGAGGTGAGACTGACTGGTCTGTAGTTTCCTGCATACTCCTTCTTGCCTTTTTTGAAGACTGGAGTGACATTTGCTTTTCTACAGTCCTCAGGCACCTCTCTTGTTCTCCATGACCTTTCAAAGATGATGGAGAGTGGCTTAAGGTAAAATAACTGAGATTTGAGATTTCTTTTGTTTTCTTCTGGAATGAGCACTGCTTTGCATATTTGAGTGCTACATATCATACAACATAAAAAAAAAAAAAAACCAGAAGAAAACCTTCATTGTGTCTGGATGTAGGTAGAAATATCAATACTCTGTCAATTCAACAAGTAAAAGCATCCCTTGATCACGTACTTAATTATTCCGCAATAACGTACTTCTATTCTGCAAAATTATAATACTTTCCATTTTCAATTGCCTGTGAATAACCCTGACCTTTAGATTCAATAAAGAAGTTTTTTCTATAGACGTTTGATTGAAACATTGCCATTAGCAGATTGGGAGAGAGGTGCTTATTGAACTGTACAGAGATAACATTGTACACTTGTCTATGTCCCTCTGCTTCAGGTGGACACAACACAGAAAAAGTGTAATTCCTTGCACTTTGGGGATTTGGACTGCTTAGAATGCATATACATTTTAGTCCAGATCATGGATGTGCTCAAGGAAAAAATTCCCTACATTTACCCATCTTAAGTGAACACACTGAAGCTTATGAAACAGACTTTCTGACAAAAAACTGAACACAAGAGTAGGCTTTGGGATACCCTTTACCCACTGTTCTTTGTCTGACACTGAAATAAACAACCTGAAAGAAGTACTATGCTTTGCTTTTGCAAAGTCTGTTCCTCCTGCACAGCTCTTCTCATCCTTGTAGCCTCTACTGTGGTGAATCCAGCAAGGCACTGCTTTATCAGTAGCTTTTATCACTCTGAGAAAAATCATACATAATTTTATGGGTGCAGGGTTGTGTGTACATACCCTCCTTTATACCCAGGTATAATTAATTTTTAATTCATCCAAGCTAATTTGTCGATGAGGTGGGTATAGGGGTTGGTATATGCTGCAGGATGGAGAGTATGTCTGTACACCATGCTTGAAGCACTTGGAGATTTGAGTAAGCCTAAAATTGTATGGCCCAAACAGACTTAAATTAAATGTAGCTTGAATTTGTTTTTGTCTTCCTCTCCTTGTCCTTGAATTAGCTTTGGCTTTTATGTCATTTTTGATATATTACACTGCAGACCCACAGTTAATATTACCAGATTTTGTAGCAGTAAACTAAAATCGGTAGGATCTAGGGGTCTGTAAGTATCCAGTGTTTAACCTAACCTCTTGAAAATATGCTGTTATAGTACAATTCCTAGTCTTTTTATTCTTTTTAGTTTTTTTATTTTTTAAATAAATATGTAAATTTCAATAAATAAAGAAATTACTTTTTCAATAAATAAAAAGGTTTTATTCTTTTGCATAAAAGGCTTAATTGGGTTACATTTTTAAGAAGCTGATAAAGCTCTTCAAGACTATTTTTCCACAGCAACAGCTTTATTCTGAATTATTTTGTCATGAAGTTACAGTTCTGAACTGAATTGGGAAACATAACATAAAGAGTACAAGTAAATAGTTACTTATCTATAGACTTAATTTCATTGTGATTTGAGACAGTGGCACTTGTAGGAAGATTTCATTTTATTAGAAAGGTGTAGAACTTGACTGCAAGCTCTTTTCAAAAATGAGTTATCATCATGGGTTGCATCAAAAAGAAGCGTGGCCAGCAGATTGAGAGAGGTGATTCTTCTACTCTTCTCTGGTGAGGCCTCACCTGGAGTCCTGTGTTTGTCTCTGGAGCCCTCAACACAAGGAGGATGTGAATCTGATGGAGTGGGTCCAGAGAAAGGCCACAAAAATGATCAGATGTCCGGAGCACCTCTCCTATCAGGACAGACTGAGGGAGTTGGGATTGTTCAGCCTAGAGAAAAGAAGGCTCTAGAGAGACCATATAATGGCCTTCCAGTATCTGAAGGGGGCCTACAAGAAAGCTGGAGAGGGACTGTTTACAAAAGCATGTAGTGATAGGATGAGGAGCAAGCGTTTTAAACTGGAGAAGGGTAGATTACGATTGGACATTAGGAGAAAGTTCTTTACTAGGAAGGTGGTGGAACACTGGACCAGGCTTCCCAGGGAGGTGGTGGAGGCCCCATCCCTAGAGGCATTCAAGGTCAGGCTTGATGAGACCTTGAGCAAACTGATCTAGTTGAGGATGTCCCTGGTCACTGCAGGGGTGTTGGACTAGGTGACATTTAGAGGTCCCTTCAAACCCAGGGCATTCTACAATTCTGTGATTTCATTATCTGAATAGTTTTAATTATATAAAAGGAAGAAAGAACTTTCCTATTCCATAAGACATCATTAGTTAGGCAAAATTTAGACTGCTGTTGTCATAGACATATGTGTTCCTTTGGCCCTGGGTAACCTAAGAATTAGAGAATGTAACTGCTCAGTACTGAAAGGAAAACTAGTTGTGATGAAAAATGGAAAAGAAAAATATCGGTTTCATGTCTTACTAGAAATAGAAGGGCTTGAGTTATATGATGCTTCAGTCTTTTAGAATAAGATATATCTAAAATTTATTTTACAAGAGACTTGCTTTGTAATTTTAAGAATATTTATGTTTTATGTCTAGATTTGATTAGTGTTCTGCTTTGCAAACTACCTCTTCAAGTTCAGTCAAGACAAGGTTGTCATTAACTTGGCTGTACATAATAAAATATTGGGTAACATTTGATAGAAAGGATTTCCTTCCTTAATAATCTTTTGTGTATTGCCCTTAACATTATACACTACAGTTTTTATAAGAGGGGCTTTCACATTATTTATATTAACTTCTTTAAAATTTTAGAATAGCTGAAGTATGTTTTTATGCTTTTTCTACATCAATATAAACATAGCTGAATGAACACCATTTTGCTTTAGTAAAAAAATGCAAAATTTGCATTTTTAATTCCCTCTCATTTTTCTCTAGTGTTAGCCAGGGATTAGCTGATCCATGCTGTAAAACTAACAGACCTTCAGCACAGTTTCAGGAAATGTTCAGAAGCAAAGTCTCTACTGCTGCAAGTTGTGAATGTTGACCCTTTTGGAATGTGACTCATTTCTGAACCATATTTCATGTAACAAAAGCACATGATAATGCAGTGATCAGGTGAAAAGGCCTCACTGCTAAATTATATTTTAGATCAGTGTTTAGATGACCTAGATTTCTGCATATAGTAGCAAACCCAAACATACCACATATATCTGTTTTCATCATCTTAAAAATCCCAGCTCTCCTCATTTTCTATACAAAATTGACTTAGTTTGAGGGTAATAGAAAGTAGAGATGCCTACATGAGATAAATTTCCACTTTATAGAGATTATTAATAGAAAGAAATTGATACTGAAGTGCATTTTTCTTTTGTACTTTACATTAACATATTCAATCAGCTGTCAAAGGACCTTGTGCCTGTAAATTGTTCTGCATAAAGATGACAATAGTTTAAAACTTCAGTTTCATTTTAGTCATGAATTATTTGTGCTGAAAATGTGATGTTTTACGTTAGCTAGGCAGAAAACTTCACTGGATTTTGGCAAATGTGTTTGTTTCATTTTTTATACAGCTTAATTGGGCAATAGTGTGGTCATAATAAAATTAATCTTGTATAATGTCCAAATTCAAGAATTAGACTTTGCAAAGATGATGGAAGACTGAGCATAGCACACTTGGTTTATCCTGAAACTATTGAGTTTTCCAATACAATGCAACATACAAAGTTGATTAATCACTCTGATTACATCATCATCTTTCTCTTCAGCAGAAGCAGATGGATGTTATCATAGTAGTACTCTTTCTTACTCTACAAATTGCAGGTCTCCAAATGTTCATATGACCTCTTGTTATTCCCTCAGAGGAGGACAGAAGTAATTTGCAGCTGATGCTTTCCATACTGCTTCATTTCTTTTTAGAGACATTGTGTGTTACTTTGCAGTTTGTTTGTAAAGTAAGTCAGAAGTGCTCCTCTCTTGAATTCTCCAGGTATTTGACTTTCATGTAGAAGAATGCAAATATATTGTAGTTTATGTAACATTTTTTTCATATCTTTTGGCATTGTAGAAAGATGTCCACTTTTCTTTCAAAATAGGGACCTATCTCCAGGAGCCATTCTCATGACTCAAGGAGTCTGATCTCAACAATAAGACAGGTTGGTGTTTGGTCAGGACTGGGCACCCCTATTTCAATTACATGTCTCAGTGAAAATTATCTTTATGTGTAGACCTACTGGAGGGAAATAAATGATACTTGACTATCTACCCAGTTCCAGATCTTTTTGATTTTTGGCTGTACCTAAAACCTAGGTAATTTATATTTTTTAGGCATTCCCCGGCTTTACTAAAGTAAATCTTTAACATTGTGTATAGTTTGCCATCATCAACACTTTGAGTGCAACTTCTTA
Organism: Todiramphus chloris collaris; assembly: GCA_025345505.1. Lineage (NCBI taxonomy): Eukaryota > Metazoa > Chordata > Aves > Coraciiformes > Alcedinidae > Todiramphus > Todiramphus chloris. The sequence continues at coordinate 5,996,036 of JANVCC010000011.1, forward strand.
TTTCCAGGCTTCTTTCTAGCCATTGTTCCTTCCCTGCCAATTCTTAGCGAAAGATGACTTGAAAATATTGTATTATGAGAACAGCTTTCTCTGACACATTTTAAATCTTTCTGCAGAGCCTGCACAGTTTAACAGTTTTTTTATTTTCTCAGTTTAGTCTTGCATTGTGGTGTAGTTTGTGGTAGCAAAAAAAGTACTTATATTTGTAATACATCTTCATGAATTATTACAAGACGTTAGGAGGCTGCTGAATTTGGTAGCCTGATAGAAGCGAGGCCACTGCAATTGCATGCTGCAGTGTCAAAACAGCAGCAAGGCTGAGCCTGTATTCTCAGTAAGCACATACACAAACAGGACATATATACAAGTATACACTTGGCTGAAAAGAACACAGACCAAATCAGCACCCATACAAACAAAATTTTGCTTATTGCTCTCTACAGCTACCTGGAAAGAAGGTTGTAGTGAGGTGGAGGTCAGTCTGTTCTCCCATGTAGCAAGTGATAGAGGAAACAGCCTCAGGCTGCACCAGGGGAGGGTTAGATTGTACAGTAGGAAAAAGTTCTTCACTGAAAGGGTTGCAAGCACTGGGACAGGCTGCCAAGGGAAGTGATGGAGTCAGCATCCATGGAGCTATTTAAAAGATGTATAGATATCGTGCTGAGGGAAGTGATTTAGTAGTGGAGTTGGCAGTGATGGGTTCATGGTTGGACTTGATCTTAAAGATCTCTTCCAGCCAAAATAAATCTATGATTCCGTGTTAGAGCATGTACAACATAGTAAATCCCAGGAATGCCTGTTTAGTGGCCTTGTGGATATTAGAGAATTTGATGTCAAGGAGACACATTATACAAATTTTTACATATGATGATCACTGAGCTCTAGCACATTTGTGAGATCAGAACCAGAATATTTTCCAAGTCTCTGCTACCAAAAAATTTACAGTTTAAATGTGGAAATCACAGGTTTCATTATGTCAGGACACCTATGGAGAATGTTATAAAAATACTTCATATAATTGGTAAATTATAATCTACTCTGTAAAGAGATGGTGCAATGCTTGACATTTTAAAGTGGTACTGCATAACATTAAACATCTTCAAAGTATTTCTGTGTGGAAGTTCTGCATTTTAGTACATTAAAAATATTAGAATATTTTTCTGCTGTAAGTTTTTCTCCAACACTTTCTTAATCTGAGGGAGTTTATTGTGCAGTGCAAGCGTTTTGTACTGCTTTAAAGAGCATTACATGTCAGCATTTTTACAAAGCTTTCTTTTGGCTTTTTCTTTAGTGCTTCAGTAAAGTATCTCTGCTGTTGTAAGCAGTAGTTAATAGATAACCTTAAAAGTTTTGGGGTTTTTGGTTTTTTTTTTAATACTGAGGTAATGCATGGAAATTTTTTCAAAAGTAACATTCAGGTTCATCTTTCAATATTTCATTTTTGTATAGGAAATTAAACTTAAGGTGGATGAAAGTCTGTTCCCTCTCTCCTCAGATTTAAGTTGATATTTTAATGCAAAACTGAAATTCCCTCCAACGGATACAAAATAGTTTTTCTACCAAGAAAACTGAGAAGAATTTGGAACAGTTTGCTGAATTTTGTCTAGGATTAGATTGTGACTAGTGATGATTGTGACTGTGCTGCATTAACTGCTTTTCAGGGTGTGCACTGTTAATCCTGTGAACTAGAACTACATCAATTTTCTTTCCTTGAGCTTGTGAGGAGGAGCAGAAAACAACTTTGATTTTGCCCCAGCCATTCAGAATGTATTCTTTTCTTTTTTTTTTTTTTTTTCTTTTCTTTTCTTTTTTTCCTACAGGAAAATTAACTGGGCATGAGGGAGCTGTTCTGCTGTGCTTTTAGTTGTTGAGTGCAGAAGATTGTGGCTCTCTGCCCATACATACACTAAAGAGTCTTCCAAGATTTTAAGAGAAATACTGAACCTTTCTGCTGCTATAAAAAGTCTTGTAAAGCAAGTGATTCATGCATAAAAATCTTGTCTTGTGGAATACATGAATATTTGTTTATAAACGTTCATATACATTCTTTATGTGAATATTCCTTATTACTTATTTTAACTATCTGTGCAAATACTTTCTTTACATTTTCAGGTCTTCTCTCTCCTGAAGGTGTAGGTACATCCACAGATTAATAAATCTAAAATCATTTACACTAGTACAAGCCCAGTGACACCAATGGTGTTGCACCAGTGTTACTGAGGATACATATTAGCTTTCAGCACTTGTGCTAGTGTTAATACACAAGAAGAAACCCCCCCAGTTCATTCGTTTTGATTTGTTCATAGGCAAGGGAGTGAGAGAGTAGGGAAGAGAATATTAACTCTCACAGGTAAACAGAGGTGCCAGAAGACAATTTTAGGCACAAAAAATACAAGTCAGACTATGCTGTCATTTAATAAATTGCAAGAGATTAGATTATGTTGGTTGTATTTTTATTTACTGAGAAAATAGGGCATGCTTATATATATTATATATATTTGATTATCTGATTGCTACATAAACATATCATGGATATGATAGAATGCAGTAAATTATTGCTGTTCTTTTCTTGCCTAATATTTCACAACTTACTATGCTATTGATTTCTCCCAAAAACTAAGAAAATTTTATCTTCAGTGTTTAAATGAATCAAACTTAAATCATAGTTTATGTATTAATTTCTCCTTTTAAACAATCTAACTAGGTACAATCTTATAAATAAAATTATGCAAATTACAGTATTAAACATTGTTAAAATAACCTTGTAAGTCCAAATTAAAAGTACTTCATAAGCTTTGTTGAGGAAATAAGGTTGATCAAGCAACAACAATTTTCCATTTTTATGTATATTACGCATAGAATACAATACTGAACAGGAAAATAATTTCTAGAAATGTCTGAACTGTTCAGACTGTTGAACAGTTTGATGATTTTCTTCCAAAACTGAAATGGAACAGAGATATAAGAACCTGAGAAATGGAGATCTTATGATAACTCATATATTGGGGTGTCAGCAATGGCAGAAGCATAAAAGAAACAGAATGGCAGAGTGACTGCAAACTACTGAAGCCATAGAGTAAATGAACTTAATTGCACATGAAAAAAACTAATTTTTGTGGAAATAAATTCCTTCTCTCAAATGCACGGTTTCAAATTCCTGCACCAATGTATATTATAAATTTAAGATACAGAAATATAAGGAATTCTATGAAATTATCTTTTTTAGGATGCAGATCCTAAATGTCTAAAGTGTCTCTGTATAGTCAGTGGGCAGACACAGGTTTCTCAAATGGTAATTCAATCTGAAAACTAAGGCACATAGCATAAATCACAACCTCTTGATTCCTTTCTCCATTGACTATGAAAAAAATGCCTAGACAACTGCTTAACTTAGATTTCTACTGGTTAGATAGCTAATATGATGCACATGTATTTCTCTTAGTGTAGGAGAGACGGTTATAAGTACAAAAACTGATATTTGCATTCTTGTTTTGTTGATATTAATTTTGTGCAAGTTGGGAGTGCCAACCTAAACAGAATTCATGCATGGATGTAATTTCATTTCCATTTACTGTGAACACCAATTGGAATCATAATCTCTGCCTTGATCTGCTCAATTGATTATGCTCATGAAACTAGGAGTTTTGTGATGGGTCTGCATTAGGTATATTGAGTGCTTACACTTGCAAACACATAGAAACCTTTCTTCTGTGGTATATAGGCGAGCGTCAGAATATGGACAAAACAAAAAGAAAACAAAGGAAAATTTGATGGCTTACATTGTAAAGAACAGTGTTATCACATAAGCCACATAAAATGTCATGAATACCTAGGAGGACGGTGTCAAGATACATGTTTTTCAGACTATAGAATGTGTCAGATCTATGGAGACAGCACAGCAAAAAAAAAAAAAAGTCTACATTGTTGCTGAATAGAGGAAAACAGTGTGTGAAGAGTGAGAGCAGCAAGTAGGGGAAACCAGAAGAGAACTCCTTATTTGGATGAGATTTTGAAACTATTCTTAAGCAAGTGAAGTATATTAGTGAAAGAAATTATGGTATATGGAGTGTATATGTGACTTACTAGGAGTTATGGGAGGAGATTATGTTAAAAGTTTAATTGGAAAAGATGAGAAGATGGAAAACTAATCATGAATAATCCTTTGGATTAGATAGTATTAGATGAAGCACATTTAATTGAGTATGTATGTGCATGCATCTTTGTGTGAGTGAAAAAATAAAAGATTTGGAGGTAATAAAGAAGGAACAAGTAAAAAACATAATGAAAATCAGAGAAAGCAGTGGAGGCTGAGGTAGATACATGAGAAGCTGTGATTAGTGTTAGAGGATGGTGATACACAAGCAGTACAGAAAACATTTTGTGCTGAAAAAGATTTGAGAAATGAGGTAGAGAAAGATAAAGTTAGGAATTTAGAAATCTGCCATAGACAAGTGATAATGGTTACTCGCTAAATGGATATTTTCTCCAAGAGAATGAAAACAAAGAGATCTGCTAATTGTGTATTGAGGGTGACATCTTCCCTAAAGGATGTAAAATGACTGGTGGTACCTATTGTGTTAGGTATCTCTGGGAGGACCCACAAATCAGTTGCACTTACACTGCAAGACCTGCTCTGGTAAAGTATAAATTTCTTTCAAAGCCATATGGTCTTCCACTTTTCATTCTTCACACCAGAATAGCCGTACTGTGACAAGAAAGTTTTAGGTTATGGTAAATATTCATTCAAATAAGAAGGGTGTGGGCTTAGTTATTCACAGTGATTAAAAATAGATGTGGAATATCTTGCATAAACAGTCCATAAAATGCACTCACTCAGAGAAAGAAGAGTAGCCTGAAAAACTTTCTGGCAGCCTCTTTAGAACAGTTTGAAAACACAAAATGATCATTTTTGAAGTCAGAGAACACAGGAGACTGTACTCTGTTTATATTCAGTGAGAAAGGAAAGCTTCTAATGCTCTTGGAAAACAGTATCTAAAGGACATCAGCAGCTTTCTTTTAACAGTTAATGAAGAAATAAACAAAATCTGAAGATGACTAAGGACTATATAAGGATCATTCTTTGACCTTAATGATAAAACAGAAATCAAGAAGGGCTATTTAAATCTTTTACTCATTAAATTACCCAAATAGCCTTGATGTTTCTGAAAAATAAAAAAACATAAAAAAACATAAAATGGACTGTCTTAATTATGCAGCAAATACGAAATTTCTTAAAGATATATATTAGGGTTCCTTGTACAACAAGAATTTGGCAATGTTGTATTCCAGTGAGGTTTGGTGGTTAGGCAACTGGTGAAACCACACAGCCAAAAGAATAAAAATCACACGTTGAGTGAAAATCAGTGACAGCGTAGGTATCTTCCTATGCATATGATAATAAAAATAGAAGTAGTATTCTTTCTTGAAGACAGATGAAGAACAATATCCAATTAAATGTAATTAAAATGGGTTTTGTTAGCAATAAAAGTCTGCAGAGAAAATTTTCAGGTGAAACAATCTCTTCTTGAAAATAAGAGTAAGCATAACAAACAGCTCTAATGACATAAATTTTATTAGAAAGAATAGTTGTGGTGGTTTCAAAATATGGCAGTGTGTTCTTATGCTGTTATTGCTGCTATCATAATTCAGTTCTTTTCATTAAAATTCATATGATGACATCTTTATCTTCTGAGTGGGTGGGTGCAGTTCTAGATGTGCAGAAGTATAACACAACAGAACTAGGCAGTGCTTACGTGAGTGTAAACACACCTATTAAATAAAATAATTGCAGAAGTACAAAAAGTGTAACAAAAAAACTAATATATGCATAAAAATCTTAACAAAGAGACAGAGAACATGAAAAGGAAAAACCCAACAGAATGTTATTCTGAAGGATATTGGAAATTTATCATAATCTGTAGAACTGATTTTCACTAAGGGACTAGTTGAGCAGCTTATGTCATCCTTAAATTGCACTAAATGAGAAAAACTTACTGGAAAGTCAGAGTAAATTTCTTCACATAAAGGAGCAAACAAATCTGAGTTAGGTCCTTATTTTAGTGTTCTATGTGCACTACTTCAGGTTTTTCACAAAAGAGTATATAAAAGCCTCTTTTTACATGTTCCTTTTTTCTCATTTTCTCTCTCATTTCATCTGAAAATGACTAGTGTTTTCTTCTTAGAAAGATGAGTGAACTCTAGCAATGATTAGAGCTTAACCAGGAAGTCTCTCTTGAATGCTGGAATCTATTTAGTTATCACCCAGTACATCTCTTTCTTAGAGACATTTTCTCCTCCAAAATTTGGCAGTGTTCTGTAGTATGGCAAGTGAAAGGCAACTGTTACCTTGCCTTTGCCTGTAGTTGCTTTAAACATCAGGACTTAGTTGAATTAAGGTAACTTATTCTACAGGGGCTGTAAGTACATCACACTCTGGACCATGAACATATTTAAGGTCAGGAAACTGTGAAGCCTTCTTTCATCAGAAGTGTATGTTGGTGATGCTGTTCCTGACCAACAGAGGAAAAAATGCTCTCAAAGTTAAGCACTTATACACTTATGTATCTTGTCCTGGTCAACAGTATCTTTTTTGTTCTGCTGGAAATAAAATACCTTCCTGGATGAGACACATTTTGATTCCTCTCACCCTTGAAGATGGGACATAGTTGACTGTGTTCTCCCATGGATGTCACATGCACTTCTTACCGACTTCTGCCAGAGTCCTCTGGCCCTGTTACTGTCACAGGTGTTGTTTAGCACCCTTTCTGCAAAGAGCACAGGGACATCACTGTTCCAAATCAGAGAGAGAATCCAACAGCAATTTATATTGGCTTTGAGCTTTTGGAGAAGTGGAGAGACTGAATTGTTCCTTGAGGACATCCTAACTACTTGGGCTTATGGGAGCAGGTGCTGGATATCATGCTGTGCATGTGCTGCCAGTTACAGGTGCAGACAAGCCCCAAAAAGCAATCACAAAAGCTTCCAAACCAGAGATCTGGCCTTTCAGTGGTGTATAATTATGAGACACGTGGCATCCCTTGAGCAGAACTATGTTACCAGTCTATAGCTAGAAGTAATGTGGAGAAAACACATTTAAGGCAAGTGCTCACCAAAATTTATGCATCATTTTCGCTCTGTACATAGTGAAAGGAAACCTCAGGGGCACAATTCATATAACCTACCTGAGATTTCTTGTGTAGGATGAAATTAACTAAGACCTGGAAGTGCGCATTTCTTATCATTGAGTACAAAGAGAGCTAGATGACTACCTCACATTTCAGCATTATAAATATAAAAATTTAGTTGATATTAAAGGTATACGTTGTGTCAGCCTTGCACCCCTGAAAGATGGGAAAGAATATTCCCAAACTGAATTGGAAATGGTGATGATTTCTTTGACTGTGGATAAAAGAAAACCGTATGAAAATGTTTGTTATTTTTCAGTTATCTAAAATCAAACAGGTCATAGTATATTTTGCTGTGTGTTCTTGCTGCAATGTGATATAAAAGCAGAATTCAGAAAACTCATGTAAAGTGTTTCTGTTCATAGGAACAGATTCCCACTACTTACAAGAAATAGAAGTTGCATGTTCAGACAACTTGTTTAGGTGCTTTGTCAGGCCAGAGACTGTCAAGTTAAAAAGGACAAAAACAGAGGGTATGTCCATATGCTGCTAAATGAGAGGACTGACAAGCCAGTTCCAGCACTGGAGCAATGATTCTCCTCCTGCTTAACTGTTGGCTCACTCCTTGGCTATTTCTTTCCAGCAGACTCCAGACAGAAACAGCCTCAAGCACTGAGACTTGGCTGAAAATTGACTCTAATTTAACAGTGTAGGTGAAGCCAGAGAGTCTAAATAGGAAATAAAATGGTGCTAGCAATGAATGGTACTGCATACATCATCATTCCACCTGCCTCAGGTAGGTGCAATATCTTATTAGATCCCTCACAAAATAATTGCATTGGTCTTCTGAGCAACCTGCAAGAAAAACAGGGCGGTGAGCTGCATATGTAGATATATATGCTTAAATAACAAAAGGAGTTGGATCAAGATCAGCTTTTTAATTCATATCATCCCTGCTGCTATGGAACTTGGTAATAGATCTCTGGTGAGATTAATGGCAATTTGAACTGAAGACCTTTTTGGAATCATGACTGTGGATGATAAAAGGACCCCTCAGATGATCATAATCAAGATATTGTTTGTGTGCAAATACAAATTGAGTATTCAGCTTGGGTTTTTTTCCTTTCATCTTTATACAGAGGTTGCTCACTTCTCATGTCCCTCTTTTTCCAATTTTGCTGCACTAATGAGTTTTTAATGCAAAGGAAAAGTGATTATAAGCAGTGAAGCAAAGACAGCTTTATAGAGCAAGACTGAGGAATTGAAGACATAGATCAGAGCTACTCACCAACTTAAGATAAAAGAGAAGTTCATGAAAACAGAGACATATAGATAGCTTTGATTTCATTATCATTAGACAAGAAAGGACAAAAAATGGAATAGCTATAAAGCTTTTCATACCTAGTAAGTTGCCTATATTAATAAAAGAGTCTATGCAGAAAGCATTAAAATGATAACATAGACGAGGAAAATTTTCTTATAGTCAAACTTTTGTTCATATCAGTTTTTAGTATGGTGTAAAGTGATTACCAGATTGTAATAATATAAAAAATGCAAATATTATGTATGTATTAAATCATAAAACCATAGAATGGTAGGGGTTTGGAAGGGACCTCTGGAGATCATCAAGTTCAACCCCCCTGTTAATGAAGGAACACCTGGGGCCGGCCACACAGGAACAGATCCAGGTGGGTTTTGAAAGTCTCTAGAGAAGGAGATTTTACAAACTCTCTGAGCAGCCTGTTCCAGGGTTCTGTCACTCTCACAGTGAAGAAGTTTTTCCTCATGTTGAGGTGGAACTTCTTGTGTTTCACCTTGCTACCATTACCTCTCGTCTTATCACAGGACACCACTGAAAAGAGATTGGCATCTTCTACTTGACACCCACCCTTCAGATATTTGTAAACATTGATAAGATTCCCTTGCAATCATCTCTCTTCCAGGCTAAACAGCCCCAGGGCTCTCAGCCTTTCCTCATAAGAGAGATGTTCCAGTCCCTTTGTCATCTGTGTAGCTCCCTGCTGGACTCTCTCTAGTATTTCCCTGTCCCTGTTGAAGTGAGGAGACCAGAACTGAACACAGTACTCCAAATGTGGTCTCACTAGTGTAGAGTAGAAAGGGAGGAAAACCTCCTTCGACCTGCTGGCCACACTCAAAATACTTGATTCATTGATGATGTGTTTTCATTTTGTTAAGGATGTGTTATTTGTTTGGACTGTTCTTGTTCTCCCTTTTTCCTTTTGAATACAGATTCTGGGGATTGTATTCATATTACTGATTTCACAGTTTATCAGATCTTAATTTGCAGACAAATTCAATAGTTGGTGGCTTTTATAGGAAGCTTTTTTTTTGGCAGGTACATATACTTAGTTATTCACAAAAGAAGTACCTAATTACATTTGAAAGGTGCTTTACTAGGTAAAGAATGATTTTTATACTGTGTTTTCTGATTCCAGTTAGAAAGCTAATATAGGAATTTAGCAGCTGGGCGTGAGGATGGGTAATAAATGTTCTTGCTCTGTGAAATAACCAATTTGTTCCTCCAAGATTAGGTCAATCCTAATGCTTCACTTCAGTTTTGTTCTTACAATTTTTTTATTATTATTATTTCATTAATCATAAAGTAAAACAATAAAACAAAATTATTTTCCAGGAAATAGCCCATCATCACAAAAACTAAACCATCAGGATTCATGGGCAATATCTATTATTTTTGGTTTATCAGTATTTTCTGGCCAAATCGAAAAACTGCTGATTAGCTGTAGCTAAGGGACACGTTGAAATTCTTCTGAGATTTTAATAATAGAAGTATTTTCATTGCTCTGCAGTTTACTTACACTATAGTTAGCTTTTGTAGCTTTCTCAGATGTGGTAGTCTATCCGTTTAAGTAATGAGGAAACTAAGAAAGGGATGTTAAGTGAGTTGCCTAGAGGGACAAAAAAAATCCATGTCAGACTGGAAGAAGGTTTCAGAATACTCCTTAAATCAGTGTCATGTCTTCAGCTGATAGATTTCTTGTCCAGTGTAATCCATTTTGGTGCTCTACATTTTGTATCTTAATTTATTTTGACACTGAAACTCAGCATAAGAATTGCATTAACATTCTGTGCCTTTTTGCCATTCAGCTGTCTGTTGCAAAGGTCCTCTGTCATGTTCTTGCCCTAGGTTAATATAGTAAACAAGATGCATTTCAGTATATGTATCAGTGACTGTATAAGTACTATGAATTTCCTGTCTGTTTTTGTATTGTAAAGTAAATTGAAGCTTGTAAGGCAATGAATTATTAATCTTTCTTCCATTTGTGAGAATAATTTTTAGAAACAGGTCTCCTATTTTTGACACAGAACTATTACCTTGAGAACTATTTAGACATTTGCAGCAAGTCCACAAGCAAGGAGTGTCAAAAATATTCATTATTTCAGAGTCTTCTGTACTGTACTTTTATTGTTTTCAAGTTTATAGGCTTGGTTACATGCCATTCAAGACAAATGGGAGTTAAATAGGCTATAATTTAGAGAGCCTCACCTATACGCTGAAAAATGTGCTTCAGTAAACTGTTCATACTGGACTATCCATACAATATCCCTATCAAATTACCTTCCATGTGCATTTAGGAATTTTCTGATTTTATTTTGTTTAGGTCAATGGAACAGAAATTGAATATGAATTTGAAGAAATTACCTTGGAGAGGGTAAGTATAATTTATTCTATCCTTATAGGAAAAAATATAATCTGTAATAAAAATAATGCAATCACATGGTAGTTAAGAATAAAATTATTTATATTTTAAGTAAATACGTTCACTGTTTATTCTAAACTACACATATGTGAGTGATACAGTAGAATAAGCCTTTCATGTTTTTAAGGACTTTTAAGAAGTTTCAGATCAGTAGTAGTTTTCAGATCAGTACTATTTGCAGAGTATCCAGAACGCTTTTCTTCCCCATAACCATGTCAGTGCTCAACTAGAGGTTTGATTATTGAGAAGAGCTTATGTAACTTGGTACTTCCCTTTTAGCTTATGAATTGGAATTGTGTCATCTTTTCTCTTTTAACTTCCTTGAATTCCATGCATGTGTGCATAATAGAAGATATATAGTTTCATGCTAAAAACCAAAAATTCTGAATTTTTTTGATGATGAAGTGACTATATAAAAGCTATAGACTATATGTGTAAGGGATATGTTTAGGCAAGTCTGAATTACATGAGTTATAATCACGTCTGGTAGTGAAGGCACACAGCAAAAAACAAACAAACAACAAAACCAAATAGTGCTGCATTATATCTTCCTGGACTTGGTGGTTTTCCCTTGCCTTATGGTTATGTAGCTATTTTCTTTAGACTGTGGACTTTCTTTGACACAAGATCAAGACCAGACAGTCTGCAGATTGTGTGAGAAAGAAGATCTAAGCTCTGTGATGTTATCATAGTGTTTACAAAGGTTTCTAATGGATGCAAGATTGTCATTGCTGAATTCTTTCAATATTCTACCAACATCCCAGTAATACGAAGTTTTGTCATCTTGAAGCAACAAAGTAATCTTTCTACATGAAATGTTTGAATGCAAGGCCAGATTTACCAAGATGTGACTGATGCTATATGAACAAATGCCTGTAAGGTAGCAAACTACCATTAAATTAGATGCTTAGATTATACAATTCATTGCACTTTTTCTGCATATTATATTTTTAATTGTCTAGGATAATGAATTCCAATACTATTCAACTTAAAGGGATACAAGTTTATGTTCTCATTGAATTGCTTTCTCAGGCAAAATACAAAAAAACAGTATTTCTTTTTACCATAGCCATCCTCATAATAGATAACATATAAGATTATAGGTACTTTTTATCTACTGTCTCTCAACTTACTTGTGCATCACTAGTTTGTTCATCAGACTCGAGTTTCCAAAGGTCACTGAACAGAACACATGCCTCCTGGGAGACATTTTGAATACCACTTTATTTTTAACAGACTTGTAAGTTATCAGTGTACATACTGCAGAATGAATGTGATCTGTCTCTCCTGTACCTGTCTGATGTAGATAATTATTCATAATATAATACAACATAATATCAGCTAAAGACTGAAAAACAATAACAAAAAAAAAAAGCTACAGACTGTAATGGAGGATATTTCTGTTGTTTCTGCATGCTGCTGTATCTGTGGCTTCTGATTATTACTGCTTGAAATGTTCTGTCACATGTATCAGTGTTTTGTCTCAAAGGCAGGGCACTGTGTCTGCTGGTTTTTGTATGAGATATAAAACACAAGTGATTGCCTTTAAATAGCTGTCATTTATGTTAGACTAAAAGCATTTTCAGAAGAAAGGCATTCTCCATGTTGATTACTCATTTTCTTCCACAAAACTGCTTTTAGAAATTAGATGGAAAATTGTCTCTCTGTATTTAATGGCAAAGCTGCAAAATGTATTAATGTTGCTGCTGTTGAGAGATAAAAATGTAGTTTGCCCATATCAAACAGCTGGTAATAAACTTTCCATTTTAGTCCAGTTATCCAAGTTACAGACTCTTCATCCCTAAAACCATCAGATATATTCCTCAGGACATTTATCTACGTTGTGAAATAGTCAATATAATTTGAAGGATTTTACAACATAAAAGGTAAATTTGTTGAAGGTGTATTAGGGCTTTTACAATTTGTCATGCCTTTTTTTTTTTTTTTTTTTTTTTTTTTTTTTTTTTCCTTTTTCCTTTTTGTGTAGCAGAATGAATGGGAAGGTGGTTAAGGACTGAATACTTCTGAGCATCTTTCAGTCCCTACAGACTTGGCAAGGACATCCTTAACTTAATTGTAGGAGGTCACCTTTATCCATAGGTGACATGAATATGTGGAATGTACTCCTGAAGAAAGCTACCAGCTTAGGTATGATCTGTGCCTCCGGATGAAGAGATGGCTTCCTCTCTTAGGGTAATATAGGATGACTGTGTGCATGTTGGCAGAATGCATCCCATGTGGAGCTGGGAAGGAGATCAGCAGGGTCTCAAAAATGCCAAAAGGGAACCCTGCTAAGAGACTGGGGCAATGGACAGGGCAGAGCTTGAGAGCATCACTGAGCTTCCTGAGACCCAGCTGGCATACCAAGAAATGACTGCAAGGATACAGTGAGCTTGTGTTGACAGCTTTTATTATTATTATTATTATTATTGCTTTTTGACATAATGATGTTCAGTTGTTTCTATTTAAAGTGTTGTGTCCTAGTTTACAGTTTAACAAGACTTGGGGTTTTGAGCTTAAAAGGCTTCAGTGAGAGTTCACAAAGATGATGAATTTGAGGCAGATCCACTTTAAAACTGTGATCAATGCTGTTCCAGGAGTTCAGGAAGTTTTAAGTACACCTCTTCCATCCCCCTTCTTAGTATCATGCTCTTATCCTTTTAGTCTTCTTCAGTTTTGTGAGCCACTTAGCAGGTGCCATTGTCAATCTCTGAGCCCACAAGTATCACTGTTATGTAAGTGATCCTCATTTAGACCTCTCATAAGGACCCACTTGAGTAATACAACTACACAATTAAGAGAAATCAAATTCTCTAAGAGAAAAAAAGAAAAGATGATAGTTTTAATTCCTTCAACTACCTGAGAGAATGTGTGAGTTTCTCTGCTGACTTACAGGCATAAAGTGCAGATCCAAGTGTAGATTAAGACTTGGTGATCTGTAATAAACTACAATGCCCAAATGCACACTTAGACAAAATTCCTTAAAATAAGCTATTACCTTTCTGTAGCTTGAATATTAAAGACACCATAAAAAGAAAACTCCACATAAAATGACTCATATTAGTGCAAGGATGTTAGTCTTCCAGCACTACAGGACTTGAAAAATTTATCTAGTGCTATCAAGAGACCAATTTGCAATTGTAAATCTGTGATCACTATAAGAGATAACTGAATAGACTCTGTAACAGATCCTAGACTAACTTCTCTAAGCTGAAGGAAAGTTTTAATTGATTGACTCTTTGGTACAGTACTGTGCTTGAAGACATGCTGAAGAGAGGATTTTAATAGAAGTTGATGGAATATCAGCCAATATCAATAGTTACCTTGAAGAGCAAAGAAAGACAGTGGGTCACTTAATGATTCATGTTGGATTCATGCCGAGTTCAACATCTAAGTTCAGATCTCAGTACTTTTTTGCTCATCTAATCTTGTCTATTCTTTAGATGTTAGAGAAAAAGAGAGCAGTTAGGATTAGTACTGCTTTCACAGAATCTTTTGATGCTTTAGCATGTATTTTTATCTATCTGTATAAAAGTAAAATTATAATACTTTTCATGGAATAGACTGTTTAGAAAATTAAAATTCTATCAACCCCGGAATTAAATACATCTAGTTCTGAATGCATTTGCATCATGAGATTGAATGACCTTGGTATCTGAACAGGTCAAGCTCTGAGTAAGAATTTTCCCAAGGTTGAGACATGCATGAAATGTCTCTATTTCTTTTTCTATTATACTCCTGTGGATTCTCTGGCCTATGATAACAATTCAGGTTATACTGCAGAATGTCCCTGTTTTTGATGAACCACATCATTTTACAAAGTTTTTTGGAACTTACTGCTTTGTTTCCTCCTCACATTTTCAGATTTGATTGCATTTGGCTATTGGGCTGACTACAGTTAAGGAAGACACAGGCATGGATGCTCAAATAGCATAATTATTTACTAGAAAATCAGGTTAAAGATAATACCAAAAGAGTAAATTCTTCACAATAATTTACCGTCTGGAAGTGTGCTGTGATAACTCTGATAAATATAATTCTGTATCCACCACATGTTCTATTCAATGGAGAAACTGAAAATCTACTCAGTGTCTTCTTTCCTTTGATGTGATATCTCAGTGACATCAAGTGCCATGAGAAGATTTCATTTTCCTAGTTCAAGACTTAAAATTAGAACTGCTTCATCCCTGGAAGTGTTCAAGGACAAGTCAGATGAGCTTTGAACAACCTGGTCTAGTAGGAGGAGTCTCTGCCCATGGCAGTGGGGTTGGAACTAGAAGATCTATAATGTCCTCTCCAAATCAAAGCATTATATGATTCTGTTATTCTAAAATTATTGTTCTCTAAAAGGTTGGGTTTCCACATTCCCACCAAATTAGAGGTTCCACCAAATCTCAGCTAGGATGGCTAAAAATGTAATCGTAAGTAAACTTAAAGGGTAAAAATTAAAACATCTGAGGAAACAGTGGAAAAAGCAATCTGTTTACAGTTTGGTAGAGTAAGGAATTTATTTCAGATCTGGGATTTTATTTGCTTTAGTACCTTGTAACCCTAAGAGATAATTACTACTGTACTATTAATTATACTGTTTTCATTAATATTTTCCAATGTGAAAATACAGAAGTTTGCAAAAGTATAAAGATTTGCATTCCACTGAATGCTAGAATCATAGAATCATAGAATACCTGATTGGAAGGGACCTCAAATATTATCTAGTCCAACTTTTCAAGCTAAGGGAAAAAAAAAAAAAGTTGAAATAAGATGGCCCAGCGCCCTGTCAGGATGTCTTAAAACTGTCCAGTGTAGGGAAATCCAACACTTCCCTTGGGAGATTATTCCAATGTCTAATTATTCTTGTGGTGAAAAATTTTCTTCTGGAGTCCAGTTGGAATCTCCCCAGAAGTAACGTGTGTCCATTACCCCTTGTCTTTTCCATGCAATTCCTTGTAAAAAGGGAGCCTCCATCTTCTTGGTAGCCACCTTTTATGCACAGGTACATGGTAATAAGGTCTCCCCTAAGCCTTCTCTTCTAAAAGCTGAACAATCCCAGTTTTCTCAGCCTTTCTTCATATGGCAGGTCTTCCAGTCCTCTGATCATCCTTGTGGTCCTTCTCTGGACCCTCTCCAGACTGTCTGCATCTTTTCTGTATAGCAGGGACCAAAACTAAATGCAGTACTCAAGGTGTGCTGAGTAGAGTGGGATAATGACTTCTTTATCTCTGCTAGAGATGCCCTTGTTAATGCAACTCAGAGTTCCGTTGGCATTCTTTGCCACTGCAGCACACTGTTCACTCATGTTGAGCTTGTTGTCCACCAAGACCCCCAGGTCCCTTTCCACAGGGCTGCTCTCCAGCCAAGTGGATCCCAGCCTGAGCTGCATTCCTGAGTTACGGATTCTCAGGTGCATGACCCTACACTTGTCTTTGCTGAACTTCATAAGACTCCTGCTAACCCACTCCTCCAGCCTGCTCAGGTCTTCCTGGAGGGTGAATCTCCCTTCTGGAGTGTCAGCTTCCCCACTCATTTTGGTATCATCTGTAAACTTCATCAGGGTGCTCTTGATCCCAACATTCAAATCACTTACAAACATGTTAAACAAGGTTGGGCCTAATATTGATTCCTGGGGGACCCCGCTTGTGACTGCTTGCCAGTTTAAGTACCACCTTCTGGGTATGGCCTGTCAATCAGTTCCCCACCCACCACACACACCACTTGTCTAGGTTGTACTGTGCCACTTTCTCTAGGAGGAGGCTGTGGGGGACCATGTCAAAAGCCTTGGAGAAGTCCAGGTAGACAATGTCCACTGCTCGCCCTGCATCAACTGAGCGCATTACTTTGTCGTAGAAGGCAATCAGGCTTCTCAGGCACAATTTGCCCCTGGTGAATCCATGTTGGCTTTTCTCAATTGCATGCTTCAGTTTACTTGTGATAGTCCCCAGAAGGATTTGATCCATAACATTCCCAGGGATTGAAGTGAGGCTAATAGGTCTATAATTACCTGGGTCTTCCTTGGAGCCCTTCTTGTAGATGGGGGTGACATTAGACTTCTCCAATCTTCAAGCATGTCTGACAATCTCCACAGCTTGTCAAAAATTATGGAGATTGGTGTCACAACATTGTCCAGCTCTCTTAACACTCTCGGGTGGATGGCACCCGGGCCCATCGATTTGTACGGGTCAAGCTTCTGTAATACTTGACACACCAACTCTTTCTTCAGTGATGGTGGGTCTGTATCTGCATCAATCTGGATTTTTGTTCCCATGGCCTGGGACCCAACAGCACTGATAAAGACAGAGGTGAAGAGCATGTTGAGGACATCTGCCTTTTCAGCATGGCTGGTGACTAGTTCACCTCTCTTGTTTAATAGTGGGACAATATTATGTTTCTGCTTGTTGTTAAAGTATCTGAAGAACCCTTTCTTGAAGTTTCTGACATCCCTGGCCAATTTCAGTTCAAGATGAGCTTTTTGTTCCCTAACTGCATCTTTGCAATGACCTAGCAATGACCTTTTAATTTTCAACAGGTAATGTTCCACATTTCCATCTCTGGTATGTTTCCATTTTGTTTCTGAGCAGACACAGAAGCTCACAGTTAAGCAAAGGGGGTCTCTTGCTCTGTCTACTTCCCTTGCCTTTAGAGGGAATGAACTGGTTTTGTGTATCTAGGAGAGTGTTCTTGAAAAAGTCCCAGAATTCACTAGCTCCTTTATACTCCATGGAAGCTTCCTACGGGATTCCTTCAAGCTGAGCCCTGAGCGAGCTCAAATTTGCTCTTCTAAAGTCTAAAATCTTTGTCTTGGAACTAACCTTCAGTGTCCCATACTCCACAATATTCTGATCACTGCAGCCAAGGCTGTCACTAACTGAGATATTACAGAGCATGTTTTCTTGGTTAGTGAGCAGCAAGAGCATTGGCACTTAGCTTGTATTCAAAGACACAAGGGTTTTGATTTGACATAATGTCTTTTTTTTTTATATCTGTTTATCCAACCTGTTTGTGCAGAAAGCATAGCATCATAGACTGGATTAGGTTGGGAGGGATCCTTAAAGGTGTTCTAGTTCCAAGCTCCCTACAGTGACCAGGGACATCTTCAACTAAATCAGGCTGCTCAGAGTAGATGGGCAGAATCTCCTCCCTCGACCTGCTATCTACACTTCTTTTGATGCAGCTCAGGACAAGGCTGGCCTTCTGGGCTTTGAATGTATTTTGATGGCTCATGTTCAGCTCTTCATCCACCAGGATGATTGTTTGCTTGTATGTCTGTGAAATAAGGTTTTCACTATTAATCAGTTATTGCTAATCTGCTTTCTGCCTTTTTTTAATGTGTTAGACACCAGTTCTTTATGGATCAGTGTCATTTGACTTCTCAGGAATGAGACTGTAGGACGTTTCAATGGCAGGATAGTCCTCCTTTATGTGGTTCATAAATAACAAAGTGGAAGGGAGTGGTCAAGAAATGGTCACTAGAAAAAGGTATTTTCAATGTTTAAAAGGTTATGCCATAGATTCATACCTTTTGAGAACCCAGAGTACACAAATCAATATCCTTCCATCAACAGCCTCAGTGGAATGGTCTGACATCTAACAGCAGAAAGTAAATCTTTTAAAGTGAGCGTCCCTCAGGTACCTACGAGCTCCTGTGAATGCAGTGTTTCTCTCTGAGTGCTTATTTCTGTAGAATTGTAGAAGCTTCCTTCACTACTGAAAGCTTTTTGGACTGGGTGTCCTTATTACATTTCTTCTTTGCTAGTCTCTGCCTGTTTTCTAAATTAGAGTAAGTGGTAGTCAGTCTTGCAGCCTCAGGCTGAATAAATTGTTATTCAAACGCAGAATCCTTCTTATTGCCTAGTTTATATCAAGTGTATAGTAGAATGGTGATCCATGGGGTTTTATTGCAATAAAGCTCACCCACAAGATTTTTTTCACGGAAGAGACCAGAACAGTCTGCCTACAAGAAAAGGAAGCAGTATCTATGTATGAAGATGAGTTATCAACAAACAGAAAATGTGAAACCCATCTTTTTTATTGTTGTGGAGACAATTTGAAAAACCGTTCTCTTGTGTATCTATATTGAGCCTTTACAGAATATTTCCTGTGCATATGTACCACCAAGTTCTGTAAAATGAAAAAAGAAATTAGGTAAGGTCCTTGGAAATACAGGTGTAGTGCATTAAATCACTGTGCAGGCAATTCTCTTATGCTGTCTAATTTCAGTTTCGTTTAGTTTACACTGGTAGGCAGTTGTGTCAGTGGCTATTTACCTTCAGAGAGATTTGTAAGCATTGGAAAGGGGAGAATCTCCAGCCTTTGGATAAAATGGCTTAAGCAAGGTCCTCATTCTCCTTTCATCTCCTGTGCTTTACCAGATTTTGCTTCGACCTTAGGTTGTGCAGGACCAAGCTGATAAAAAAAGCTGAAGGAGCCTGGTGTTCGGTCCTGCTAATGTGACACTGAAATACCAGGTCAACATTTTCCAAAGCAACTGCAGAATTTGGTTGCTTTAGTTCAATGACCTAAATTAAGATTCCTTGGAACAGTCTGATTTTTTTGTAATATTACTCACTGAAAGCATGTGACTTTGTCACCTCATAGCAGCCCTAATTTGGCACCCAAAATATAACTAGTCACTGGAAAACTTTGTTCTTTGTTCTTATTCTATCAGAGAGTTATTATGCTGAAACTATTCCTGGTTGTAGAGCTCTGAGTGTCTTGCGGGGGCCTGTTCCACCTGTGCTTTGTAGAGGCACAAAACGTGCCCATCTGGAGTATGTGTGGAAAGGCAGAAGAGCTGGGAGAGGGAGAGCTGTACCTTTTGAGGGACAGAAGCCCCTTCTCGGTGCTGTTAGCTGTCATTCTGCACATTCAGCGTGGAAACTC
The DNA here is from genome assembly GCA_025345505.1 of Todiramphus chloris collaris. Classification (NCBI taxonomy): domain Eukaryota; kingdom Metazoa; phylum Chordata; class Aves; order Coraciiformes; family Alcedinidae; genus Todiramphus; species Todiramphus chloris. Next base: position 6,015,777 of record JANVCC010000011.1, read on the forward strand.
AATAAACCCACATAACTGTATTATAACCTTCTTAGAAATGTGAACAAAATATTTTTATTTATTGTTATTGCTGTTAACAATTGCATTGATAAAGGTTGGGAATGTGGTGAAGTAGAACAGATGAGCTGCCCATGGTTGTCCTGAAAGCACTGAAGTGCACTAGGAAGACAATTCTGTTTAATGTCCTCTAATGATAGGGATGAGGTGGAGTGCTTCAGAATATGCACTGCCAGAAGAATTTGAGTTATCCAGGGCAAATGTTAAAAAAGCACGTGGCTTTCCATCGAGCCTCAGTTTATAATGACAACTTGCCCTATATTTTGTCATTGCTACAGCTGTGCAGGGGTGCATCCTTTCCCAGCTGTGGACTGGTACCCCTTCTCATCCCAATAGTCATGATGGAAAAGCTGTAAAGCCACAAAAGAGGAGACAAAGGAAAGGAAAATGCTGTAAGTGACCAGGGAAAAAATATAACTACTACACTGTGATTAGGAAAAGAAGCTGAAATACTACCATACATTTATCTCCCTCCGGGTGCCTATCAAAGAAATTCATATTTTCATATTCTTACCTTAGAATCTTCATTTTAAATCTAAATGCCTGAAAAACATTGCATGGATGTTAGCTCACTTAAATCAGAATGGTGTATTCCCTTGGATTTATCACTGTGATGCCATTTAAACTCCCCTGAGGGCATTATCTCAGTGAAGGATGTCCCCTCCCACGCATATGTGCTGGCTCTATATTTCAGATAGGAAAAAAAAGACATAGTTTGGTTTACGCTTTGTGATTCAAGCTTTCCAAGGCAAAGAATATTTTGACTGTTATGAATTTAGCTTTTATTCATTTGTATATTTATTTTTGAAGGTCTATGTATTCACTGGTTTTAGTAATTCATATAGTGGTTTCAGGGTATTTCTTTAGATGATGGGTTCATGATTTGTTTCAATGACTCCTCAGGTCCAAGAAAGATTATGAGGAATTTTAAATAAATTACGAAAGCTCACTGTGGTGTTTTAACATTTTCAAAATAATTAGAGGCTTTGAAGGATCCTCAAGCAGAAGAAACTTGGAGATTGGGGTTTTTGGGGTTTTTTTTGTATGTTTTGGTTTGGGTTTTTTTGGGGTTTTTTTTGTTTTTTTATTGTAATAAGTCGCTCAACTCATTGAGCTATTTTGTTCCCAGAGGAGGAAACGAAATTCAATTCTCCAATGTATTGAATTGCAAGCCTGAAGTTAGTTAAACTCTCTGCATTGAAAACTCACAGGGAATTTATTCAGGTAGATCATGTCAATAGAAAATACAGACACTAGAAAGAAAGCATCAACATAATACTAGAAAGTATTCTGAAAGTGATACAAACAAATTAAAAAATCAACCAACCCCAATAGTGATAAAGATGTATATTCTTTATCAAAAATGAAGAAGAGTCGAAAAGTTAAGCAGCATTTATTTAAGAGTTCAAAACCTACATATGTGAGTACACGAAAAAGAATTCATGTCCATCTCTACCTGAAAGTTATCCCTTTAACTTTGTCAAGATCACCAAGAACTTGAGTTACCTATTATGTGAAAAGTTGTTTCATGAAAGTCATAGCTGCCTAGAGGCAGCATTCTGCTGCTGTTTCTTTTATATTATTATTATATTGACATTTTATTTTTCAGGTAATATCACAAATTTATTGCTTTTTTCTCACTTCCTAACTCACTTGCTCTCACCAGATAGATTGCAATAAGTAACTCTGCTGCTTTTTTGCATAATTTAGAGCTTTATGTGAAAATGGCCTTTACTTTAGAAGTAGTTTTTTAGGATGTGTCCTTTCAGATTATTTATTCTATTACCTTTAGCTGATGAATGTCGGGCTTTATCCCACTCCTCTCTGGTGTCTGGAAAGTGAGCATCTATCTGTTTGTGAAACTGTCTTGGTAGTGAAAAGAAAGCAGAAAGCATCACAGGGGTGTCTTTAGCCATCCCAGGGTAACAGGCAGAGTGAAACTTTCTCTGCAGATGCAAACAGCAGTGGCTTGTGGAGATTTTTACAGAGTTAACCTTTCAGAATGCTGCAGTTTATTAAAGAAATACTTAAATGTGCCATAGATAATGTTGGCCTAGTGAGAACATTCTTTGCACAGTGAAAACAAGGTTTGCACAGGGCAGCTTTTTTGGAGATGTATACCACTCCTCTACTCTGATGCAGGAAAGCAGACCTTTTCCCTCCAACTTATCATTTTCCTGTTATTAGACAATAATTTTTTCTGGAAATAATTTTGCAGGAATAAATCCTATATTGATTTGAGTGTTTAACACAGATTTAGGGGGGGTTGTGAGTGCTTAGATAGGGTTCCAATTTTCAGGAAGCGCAAACAAATGGGTATTCTACTCCACACAGTTCAGCTTTTCCAAACCAACATAAAAATCCTAACAGTAGAAATCAAACTAAGCATATCACCCAAGCAAACCTGAAGTGTCCCACCCTGCAATGTTTGTAATGTATGTGTCTAGAACGCTGTGCTTTCCAAGAAAGTATGTAGGAATCTTCTTGCAGAAAGATTGAGAAAGCAGCACAGAAGAAAAATATGACAAACTAAAGAGCTACAAAACAGTCGTTCGTCTCAATTTTCATTTATCTTTGTAGTTGGCATTGCCAAATAATATGTAGATTTAAAATTATAGGGGCATTTAAAGAAAATTGAGTGATTAACCTCTATTTACTGGTAGAAAATGAATCATTCTGGAGATTATAGTAATCATCTTGGAGCAAAGATGGTCACTTTCAAGGCAGGACTTTTAAAAAGGTATCTTTGATGTACTGGATTTGTCTCTTCAGAAAAAGCAATGTTTTGCGTTGCAGAAAATTGCCTTTCATTTTTGTTATTAATTTAGAATCAATTGTAATGCATAAATTAGGGCCACTCAGTCTTGAGGAATCAGTATGCTACTTCAGTAGGGAATGACATTGCAAAGACAAAGATAAATAAGGGGTAGAGGGGAAGGAGGAAATAATGTGCTTGTTTACCCAGACTGAATTCCACAACTGTCATTGCTGTTCATTGTAACATAGTAACACAGCAGTATCACAATAAAAATTTCTAATTTGCTGTTTGGATGCAGCATTGCTGTTATTTTCTGTTCTCACGCAGTTATATTTGAAGGTGTCAGAAGATCATTTGTTTTCCATTTGTAGCTACCATCCAGCTTCTCTTTGACTCCATGAAGGGAAAAAAAGCTTTCTCATCAAAAGAGGGTTGATAATTATATGGTATACTTTTTTGCAGAGCAGTTTTGCAGGAACAGCGGCCCACTTTGTAGCATGTAGAAATTCTTTGTAATTATGTGATATAGTCCATTTCCTCTCTAATTTGCACCTATGTTTAAGTCTGCAAATAAATGTCAAATGGGTAAGGTAACTTCAGGTATGCTGAAGCTCTAAGTAGTTGAAAAGTATTTGTATGCTGCTCATGCATGTTTTATATTGCAAAATACTGCTTTACCATAAGAATTTCACCTGGATGGTGACTCTCAAGCATGGCTTAAAAGTCTCCTTGTGCAGCTTAATGTGTTATATGAATTCTGACTGAATTGTATGAATAATTTATTTTTTTGAGTGGTTTTTAATTTTACAGAGTTTAACTGGTTACACTTGGAGCAGAATACACATCTCCTATACCTCACCTGCAGAGCAGAAGAGAGGTCCTTGTAGCATACTTCCACTGTGAAAGTTTAATACAGAGATTAACAGGAATTAAACTATATAAGGGGGAAAAAAAAGCCACTCAAAACACTAAAATAGATTGTGAGTTTGTAACTTTAAACTTTACTAAAATAATGTTTTAAAATGCCAATATTTCTCTTAAATATGATGATGATAGTGTACCTAGTACTTTTACCATACTTCATGATGGGGAAACCTGAAGCAAAGAAAAGCAGGCCAGATGTAAAATTAGCATGAAAATACACATATGCTAATATGTAGTCTACTAGTCTACTTTTTGAAGTCCACTTTGAAGAGTACATAGTGAAAAGCACCTATGCCATTGATATCAAAGGTCTTAAAATTAGTACAGAATTTACAAAACCGTAGGAAAAATAGGAAAGAAGGTAGCAATTTTTAAATTCCTAAAATGTCCCTTGAATTTTTAAAAATGTTAAAGCATGTACACTAACTACTTGTCCATCCAGTATTTATTTAGGAATAAGAAATGTAATATGAATACTTAATTTATATAAAACATCAGCAAATGTAGTTATAAAATAAGTACTTGACAAATAGATAATTTTATTTCCAATGCATAAATAGGGATGCATTACACATTGAGGTATTTATACATGTTTTCTGAGAATAAATGCATAAGATAATTAAACCAATGAATACTGAAATAATAATTGTCTTTTTAAGCAATGAGAAATGCTATACATATGCAACTTACATTATAATGAATATGCTTAGATATTTTATATTAAGCTTTCTCATGGGAAATCTAGACATCTATTGTTATAATTCAACTGGGGGGAATGCCTTCTGAGAGGAATCTTAGAAAAGGAATGTGACATTTCTAGGTGTATTCATTACAGTGTGCCTGAGGAAGAAATTAGTGAGTCAAGTATGTGTGCATGTTTGTGCGTAGACCTACAGTAAAAAGACATTTTAACTGCTTTGAGCTATATATTTTGAGCTAAATTAACAAAAAACATTAAAAATCAATATCTACTCTGATTTCCCACCTCCAAACAATGCCATTACTCATCCCTCCCACCAGCAGAGAAATATCTATCGAAAACAGCTAAGGAAAATCACAATCTTCCTGAAAATTCAGGGATAGTTTAATTGGTGGAAGGAAATCAGATAAATCAAAATGTAGTAAGAACTTAGAGGCTAATACAAATTTACGCAATTAGAGCCTAAAACTATCTTTAATTATGAGAATGAGCTAGGGCCTTGATTTTCCAATCTGATTCCTAAAGGAGTTAGTTGAACAGCATCTGCATCTGTCATGCTGAGTTTTCAAAAGATCTTCCAGTACTGAAAAAATTTTCAATGCATTGAAGGTGAGCTAATGTTTTGGTGGTACATAAAAAGGGTAAATGGGATAATGTGAGTCATCATGGTATTTGTGTAGATCAGAGGAAAAGGAGTGCCAGGCTGTGCTGGGTAAAACACAGTTAGGTATTATAAACTGGCCAAATCTGAAGTCATATGTCAAGAAAAAGAATACATCCTGTGTATGAAATCAAGAATTTCTGCCTGGGAAGAAATGGATCTGCAGATAGTCGTGGATCTCCTTGTCTGGTTATCAGCAAAATAAATTTTCAGTCCAGTGTTGTAGCCAAAGGCCTAGTGAAGACCTTTTGTGCATAACTGAGGACTGTAGATTAGAACAGATCTTGGGATGTGGAATACAACAGGATCTGGGACATGATGTATAAAACTTTTGGAATACCTTGCTTAATCCTACTTGAAAAAGACACTGATTACTGAAGTGTCTTTAGTGGAAGCCTTGAGTGTTATTGTGATTTTGGAAAACACAGCCTTTTAGTGAGAACTGCAGGAAATGTCATGAATCTAGCTTCTTGGGAAAAAATTAAGGGGTGACCTGGTGAGCAAAATGAGAAATTACTTTTAAGAAAGTGTTAAGTAACCTTTAAGAAAGTGTTAAGAATCCTACCTGGAAGGTGATAACAGCAGATGATGGTTTGGTGTTGATGGGTTGACTGGACATAAATAGGATAAATAGGATAGCAGTGACACATGAGAAGGACTGGATGAATTTTTTAGGCATCAAGAAAGACAGTATCTGGTAAAAAAAAAAAAAAACAACAACAAAAAAAACATTATAAAGAGCATAATATAAGCACTGAGAATATTAAGAGAATATTAAGAAATGCATAAGAAAGTTTGTCAAACATTAACCAATATGATAAAGGGCAAAAATGGACACTTTAGGAAGGAAAAAGACACTGCAGGATGTTGGTGTTTAAGATCAGGTTCAGCCAAGTTAGTGTATACATGTGACACATAGCTCTGTATCTGGCTTATTTTTGAAAGATTAACAAGGCAAACACAGTGCTCAGAAACAACACAGCATTCTTTACTGCCATCCTTCTTTTACTTATGAAAAATAGAAGACATAAAGTTAAGGTATTAAAGATACAGTTTTTGCATGAAAAATAACATTATCAGGGAATGCAAGGAGACAGATGTATGCTCAATTTCTATAAGAAAGGAAAACGGCAAGTCCTATCCTGGCTTTTATCTCCTTTTTGCAGTCATTGCTCTGCATAAGGAAGAGACATTGTGGAATTAAGTGATCTTTTTCTCCAGAGATGATTTAAGTAGGTCCTACAGCCTATATTAGGCAGGAGTTCAAGCTAAATGATCCAGTTGTGTCCTCTGTCTTAGATTAACTTCAAGGAATTGATTACCTACTTGGACATAATTTAAAAGGTCACAATTTTTCCAAAACAGTGTTTGTAAATTAAATATTTTTATCTCTTTGTTCTGGAGCAGGGTATTTCAGGTGCTATAGCATAATGACTGTTGTTAAATGTTATCATCTTAATGGTGACCAGAATTACTAGAGATCAACCCCAGAAGTTCTTAATGTTTACTAGATGATATTGTGTCTTCACTGGAGACCAGTCTTCCATAATTGGAGACTGAATTCTGTATGGCCAAAGTCATTTTTCTTATATGATCTTTGAAACCATCAGGAAATATAGCCTTCATTTGTTCACATTTGCTTATAATACAGTGGAGGAATGATAGAGAAAAGCCTCAATATGAGGTTTTAATAAATAAAGAAAATAGTAATGTATAAATACCAAAGAAAAAGTAATGTATTTGTGAAAAATACATGCTCATTTAAAACAACTGCCAAGAAAAGTAGTTGAAATAACAGACACTTGAAATAAACAAAATTTTAAAATATGAATAAACGTAAGACAAAAGCAATCTACCTGAAGTGGCGAAAAAAACAATAACATCTGTTACAGGACACAAATATATTCTATGAAAATTGTCAGATTTTAATTCCAGTTATATTATTCTGCTATTCCTAACAAGCATTTTGCTTGTATTGTATTTTCCCAGGTAAATCTACTCTCTAGATACCATGGCTAACTAACAAAAGTGATTTATAGATACAAAAGCTCTTGCTTAACTGGAAAAGAGTGTGTGTGTGTGTGTATGTATGTATGAAAAATATACAAGTCAAAGTGAATAATGAAGTACAGTGCAGCAATCAAGCTGGACCCTGGAGGCCAGCTGCACTGAAGGCAGCACAACCATATTAACTATTTCTCTACAAAAACATGTGCCACAGTACACTGACAGGACCACAATGCTAAATAGAGTCAATATGCTCCACTGCACAATAGCGTCAACACAAATTCAAGATTTGTTGCATAGCAATACATTTGAAATATAACAATGTCCAAAAAACACACAAAAAGCCCTAGAGGTCTGGTGTACAGTGAAAAACTAAGTCATGAAGTTGTTGATAGGAGCTTGAAAAAGGTAGAGCAAAACCGCTGAAAATTGAATGGGTTTAGTTGCAGGTGAATTTTAGAGTGCACAGAGATCTGCAGCCTATGAGGGAGAGGGGATTTTGAGAATGGAAGACCAACATTTTTAAGACTTAAGTTGAAAATGGACCTAAAACTTTAAACATTATTATAGCTCTCATAAAAACCTCAATGGTCCCAAATCCTCGCTCCTTGAAAATTTAGAATAAGAATATGTAGGGACATATATGAATACTCTGGAAATTGTCATCAAAAAGCAAATACAATATTATCCTATATTTTTTCCATTTTCAGTGAGTGTGGTCATTTTGGTTTTGGTTATGCCTTTAACTTATTGATGTTCTGGTTTTCAGAGGTCTTCAGAATCTGGTGATAATTGCTTTGTTTGCTTCTTACCTTCAGAGAAAAAAAAAAAAGAATTGAAGACATTACAGTGTGAGAATGCACTAATAAAATACTTTTAATAGTAAGTAAAAAGCAAAGTTATGCATCCATGAAGATACCTGGTCAATTGGTTCTCAGTATTAGTGTGTCGTGCTTTTTCAGTTAAGCTTTCCAGAAAAATAAGGCATTCCAAACTATCTGTTTACCCTGCACGTGCTTGTCTTGTAAATAACTATCAGTCACATTAGCAGAAAAGCTGTTACTTCTGTGAACAAAAAGCAACAGTAAGGATCATAGCTGGATATAAAGCATCTTAAAATTTATCCTTAGAGGATACTATTTATATGCATATTTGACAAGTCCTCCAGTAAAGGCAACAAGTCACCTGGATAATATAATAATGCATTTATCTTCTCCACTTTTGGGCAAAAGGGAGCATCTTCCTTTTCTAAAGGTAGTATTTGTTGCTCAGATTCATAAAGGGACTTAGATGGACAAAACAGCCACATGGATGAAATGAGGGCTTCCAACTCCAAAAAAGTGTCTAGCAAATTAGGTACCACAGGATCCCTGTGCAATTCAGAAAGCACTGCTATTAATGCTGGTGACCTTAATTCCACTCTTGGGCTTTCCTAGGAGTGCTGCTGCTCAGAGACCACCACTTGTCTTTCAACTGGCAACATACAAGATTCAAGAACATGATGTCTCTGGGTTTGAGTCACTTAAGAACTTACATTTCCCAGAGGCACTTTGAACCTGCTCATTTAATAGGGAGGGAAGAAGAGACATGCAGAAACTACCTATCTGTTCCTACTCCACCATTCAGTTGGAGACATGGGTGATTGAGATCTCCTTAACCTGGGGAGCTTGAATAAAGTTTCCATTTCGTAAGAAAACACTTTAGTCCTCAGGCAATTTGCATCCATATGAAACAGAGATGCTTGAGCCTTCCTTTCAAAGGAGCAAGAAGAAAAGCTACTGTGGAGTCAAGAATTCATATAAATAGATTAGAGGGAACTTGTTTCTGTAGCCCAAGGAGGTTAATCTTTCACAGGGAGACTGGTAATTGTTTTAAGGGAATACTAGGATATTTTGCATTTTTAAAAGTTTGCTCTTAAAATCCAGAGATCAACATTAAGTGTGAGCTCAGTGAGTAGGTAAAAAACTGGATCTCAGACCTCTTTATATTTCCAGCTGCACTGGATTATCTCTTCTTGAATTGCTGGGTTTTTTAGTACTATAAAGATTTGCTAAAGCTGTTATTCAGGATGCTATTTATGATACTTGGTTTACTGACTCCTGGTCTGCTGTAGAGTAAGGAAGATGGCTTTGTTTTCATTTCTAAGTAAAATAATCCTCATTTGCATCACTGTTACAATATGATAATACCAGCTAGGCAAATCTTGCTAGAAATTCTAACAGATGAATTTAAGTCTTTCTTTTTGACATTTCTAACCTGAACACATCTGGGAGACTGTTCAGATTAATTTTCAGAGTTTCTGGCAGTATCCAAAGCGCTTTTGGGAAATTATATGAATTGTTTTATTGATCAGAACAACTGCTCCAAACCTCTCCTCCAACAGCAAGGCCTTTTAAAAGTGCACTGCAAAGCATTTCAGGGATTTGAAGGTCACAGTGTTTGCATCATAGACAATAGTGTATGCTTTGAAACAAAAGTGCTGCATGGAAAGCATATATAAGAGTTCTCTCTGGATGTAAGAAAGGGCAGCATATCCCCATCACACAACATTTGGGATCTCTAACATTTATACTGTGGAAAACCCAGCCATATATATGTCATCTAATTGATCGGTGGAAGAATGATGTCAACATCAATTTGAAGAGACTACTGTAGAAAATGGGAGCTGATTTTCTAAGTTTTTCCTTGTGCTTTTTGAGTGAACATCTCTATGCTGCAAGGCAGAGTCTGATTTGATTGTACTGCTGCTGGGAACCAAGTTTGAAGGCATTAGACACAGGCAAGACTGAGTGAAAAAGTAAGTCACTCTTAAATCGTTTTGTTGTAGTAGCTTTAAATTGTTTGACAAAACAGTTCATTGTTCTGGAGATATTGAGAAAGTAGACATTAACACAGTGAATAATTTAAACCAGTATGAAAACTTAAATGTATGGAGAAACCATTCTTTCTAATTTTGTTCCAGTGTCATAAGACACAGACAAGCTCCTGTAACTTTCCTTCCCTTTCTTATTTTTGTTTGGTTTTTTTTCATTTATTTGTCTCTCTTATTCCTTTTATCTTTGTAATGTGTCAGTTAAATACTAAAGCACTCAGCAATAAAGTTTCCATGCAAAAAGCCTATTGAAGCAGCAGTATTCTTTAGAATAGAATTTAGTAGCATTTCTGTTAAACCTGCAAACTGACCAAATTCAGCCAATCATTTTTTGCTGTCTTTATGCTAACCAAAACCAATATGCTGTCATACTTAGAGGAGAGAAGAGTGTACTACTGTGTGCTTCCTCTCATACAGTTGAATGGCCATTTAACAAAAAAAAAAGCAAGCAGATTATAACCTGAAAAATATTAAGAAAAGAAGCTAGAGAGAGAACATTTTGTACTTTTTTAACTTCACAGAGTTAACAAAGAAGAGAATGCTATTGCAGCTGGTGAAAAGTAAAATGCAAAAATTGAAAACAGAAAAGGCACCTACCAGAAACCGTAAAGGAATAGGTAGAGAGTAGAAATCAGACTGTCAGAGAAAACAACAGATGGTATGTTCATCTTGCTTTAGGCACACACTCATAAACCAATCCAAAGTCTCATGAAGTCAATAGGAGGCTCTTCAGAGCCACTAATGGATGTTGGATATTGCCCTAATGAAGAGGGTGATATAGGCTTATTAGAACTTACTTAGGCTGCTGATAGATGTAGTTTCATAAATGCAATCAAGTGAAAAAGATTTTTATATTCTTCAGCCTAGTATGGACAGGGTGAAGAGCTCACAGAAAATCACAGCAGACAGAGACTTTGTCCTGTGTTGATTTTGTGTTCCAATCAACAATATCATTATTTGCATATTTTTCATGTTTCTATGCAAATATTTTGTAAATATTAAATTTAATGTGCAATGGGGAAAATGGCCTATGGGATATTTAACTTTTATGCATTCATCTTAGCCTGTTTCCAGTGTGTTATTGATCTTTAAAAATACACAGAATGATGCTAGTAATTATTTTCTCATCTGTATCACTATGACTTTACTTATTGATATCCCCCTATTCTTGCTGAATTTGGTGATGATTGTTTCCATTTTATTATTTCTTGTTACTGACAGAAGTAATGCTCGGGATTGTACAATTGCAAGAGACATAACGTCTCTATCTGAAGGACATGCTAATAACAGATATATACTAGGTATTTGTGATTTTCATAGCCAGCATATTTCTTTATCAGAGAGTCACTAAAACAGAAAGAAATAGTAATATATTAGACCTTACTAATAAAGATCTTACAGATCTTTAAAATTATTAAAACCTGAATTTAACAAAAAAAGTTAGGACCAAATCCTATCAAGTCAATTGTTTAAATTAAAACAAATGTTTTAATTAAGTTTCTTAGTGTATAAATGGGGAATTCTAGGAAACCAAAAGGATCAGTTACTGAGCTAAGTTGCAGAGGTCAACACTGGAAATGGAGAAGACTTCAAAAGACTTTGAATAGGTTTTGGAACTTAGTGGGGAAAAAAGCTGTAAGGAAGGATCCTAGGCCTTAAGTGGAAGAAGATACTCCTCAAAGAATATTAAGAGTAGAAAAACGGATTGAACTGTCACAAAAAATACTTCCAAGAGGTCAGTATTTTAGAGAGAAGTGAGAATTAGCAAAAGCCAAGCTGAAATAGACCTTCCTAAAAATAATAAAAAGAAACCATTATAAGTTTCTTTTCTAAACACATAAAGAGCAGGAAACAAGTTTGCAAGCACTATCTAGTGAGAAAAAATAGTGATTGATTTTATGTCATCTTCAAACTAGTACTTTGACTTCATATTTCTTAAGGACCAGAATTTTGAATATGGATGAAATGCTCAAGAGCAAATCATTGAGAAATAGAACATATGAGCAAGGAAAATTTCAAAAGTCAAAAAATGCATTTATGTTGTGAAATTGCAGGTGATTTACTTTCTAGAATTTTAAATATACTAAATCAAGCTTCTAACACATCTATCAAGTCAGTGGTCACACTTTTGAAGGAGTATATAGCAAGTTCATGGAATGGGAAAAGAGAAAATATGTTGTAACCCATAGTTTCAGCTAAATAGCATGCTAAACTTAGAACAGCTTTGTATGTTCCTTCCTATTTAGGTCATGAAAATCAATGGAAAATTTGACAAAATTCAATGTAATTTAGCAAAGCCAGATTGTACCACACTAATTTGAAAGCTTTTTAGTAACTAACTTCTTAGGAAAAGAAAATCTATATTGCCATTCTTGTCTTAAATATAGTAAACATTATGACAGAGAATGTAGGGACTGGTTAAAAAGTGGATAGTACCTGTTTTTAAAGGAGATGGCAGGGATTGTTTTGAAGAGGTAACTGGCAGGTTGAAAGATTATTAGGTGAGTCCTCTAGGATGGTTCTTTTGCCACATTCTGTTTAGTAATGATCGTAGTATAAAATGTTTCTACTTGCCATATACTCTGTATATGTATGTCAGTGAAATTACCTGATGCTACAGCATTGGGAAGAGTTTCCAGTATGGGGAGGAAGTTAATATCCTAGAGATCAGCAGGTAATCTCAAGAAAATGTAAAAGATACATAACTGTATTGAATCATACCAAGTTGTAAGTTAAGTATGTGTAACTAATAACAAAGCTCATTAACTGACAGAGGTAAAAAAGATTTTCATGAAGTAGTTTTGTGTAAGTGAATGAATGTTAAGTAGTATAAGAAGACAAAATGGAAAAGATGTGCAGGCAGGCCTAGTGATATCCAAGGAAGTATTTCATATAGATATGAAGAGATATTAAAGCTATATTACAAAGTATCATTAGGTATATTGGAATATTGCATTTGCGTCTGGTTTCCTGTGTTAAACAAAATTAATTTAAATGAAGATAGGTTCAGGAAATGGCTACTAAAATAGTGTAGGTAATAGGCTGGCTTCTCAGAAGAGTCTGAAAACTTGTCCCATTAAGTCTAGAAAAGCAGACTGAGAAGAGAGATGATTGCCATCTGTAAATACATTTGAGGGTAAAAAACAGAGAAGGCAGATAATGAGGTAGATCAAAGGAAACTGTTGATAGAATGAGTCTGAATAGGCCATGTATAAATTTAGGCTGAAAACTGAATAAAGTTACTAACCTTTGATGCCATTAAGCATCCCTCCTAACACTGATTTTGTGGTACAGACTTCCAGTAAGAATAATTTTTGAAGTAGAGATTGACCAGTTTATGAAAGGGATTACTTTATACAGTTGTCTGTAGCAGCCACAGGGCTCAACACAGAAACGCCAGACCTCTTTTCCCATGTTTCTGAGAATGTTCTCATAGAGAACACTGTAAGAGTCCTAGTTTTAAAACCTATCTAGACAGATACACAGAACAGATCAAATCCTTATTTTCATGCAGAATGCATCATATAGCAAATTGGTGCTCCAGGGTTAGACTGTGATTTTGAATCTACACCTGCTCCAGATGCATTAAAGCAACCTCTACATTCCTCCTCAGGCTACATAGAACCACAGTGCTCTCTGTCACCTGAGCAGGTGGTTGGATTATGCATTTAACACTCCGGCTGCACTTGCCCATAGAGCACAATTAACAATGAGGCAATACATTTGCCACTAATGTTGGAGTAAGGAGAGGAGTGATCTTGTGGTGCCTGCAGACTATTTCTGATTATTGTGGTTAATACACCCCCACCAGCTCAGGACTGTGCTGAAAAGCTACGGGGGTGTATCAAACTGTACCTGTGCATGTTTCCCAAAGTTATATTATTGTACTCTCAGCACCCCAAAAGTGTCATCTTGTTCTGTGTTTGTAATGTCCTAGGATAATCAAGTTCTGCTTCATGACTAGCATTCCCGGAGTTAGCACAATACAATGGAAAAATTAGTGAAGTGTTATTTATTCAGTGAAATAAAGAAGGACAAGAACTCTTTTAACACTAGATTCACTTAAATGTAGTTGACTAGATTTCACAGAACCACAGGTGACTGTAGTTTTGCAGTATTTCGCTATTGTTTCACTATTGTTCTGGTTCTGCCATTGTTTCTTAAATTCAAAAAGGTCTGTCAGCTCTGATTTAGCTAGTTTTCTTCATGGCATACAGGTACTAGATGTGGGCTTTTCAGTTCTTGTTATTTTTCTAAATAGTTATTAATGGACTTGAAGGAAATTTATCACTGAAGCAGCTATATCAAATAATGAAAACAAATGTCCCTTGAAAAGTATAGAGGAGGAGATCATGAAAAGGGCATACTTCTTCATTCAAATGCTTTCCCTGGATGGACAGAAAAATTATTTATTTTTCTTTCTACTTTTCATTTGTGTAAGTTTAGCTTCAATCAAAGAATCCACTTATTTTCTCTCCAGTTCTCACCTGGAATGAAAGCAAGGGATCTAATCCCTTTTTGCCATTTATCATTCTTCTCTCCTGAAAAGGCAAATAGGAAACTAATAGTTTGAATTGTGCTTCTACAACTATATATTATTTCTTTTTGAGGCATATTTTACACCTCACACTGTGCACTGTGTCAGTTATTTGTCCTTCACCTGGCTTTTTTTTTTGCCAGAGATTAAGTTTTTATCCCATTGCTGTTTTCTTTCTTCTCCGTAAGTGCAAACCTAAATTCTTCTTCCATTCATTGTATCACTGATCACCATCTCCAGTGCTAAAAATAATGAAAATCTTCTATATGGACACAACTTTATTAAAGTAGTTGGAAACACGCTGAATTTCAGTGGGAGTAGGGTAGTTTTCCTTAGTTCTCATTCTCTTCAGTTCAATTAAAAATTCTACGTTATGTGAGTGGACTTTAATTTAATTTAATTTAAATTATAATTCCTTGTTAAGTGCACAAAGCATTTTGGTCGATCTTACTTGATTTTTTCTGGTTTCTTTTTCGGTTTTTGTCTTTTTGGGTTTGGGTTTTTTTTGTGTGTTTTTCTTCTTTTTTGTTTTGCTTTGTTTTGGTTTTTTAGTGAGTTTGGTTGGTTTTATTGTTGCTATTTTTTCCCCAAATTCCAAGCAGATAATCCATCACATGTCAGATTTCAGATACTGCAAAATGTCAAATTTGGAGCTGCCTGTCTTGAACAGATCCTTGTTAATGATACGCAGTTTTAGCATACAGCTCACTGCAGTGCCCTGCTGTGGAGCACAGCAGTGTCAGAGCAAAGAGTGGCCACTGTATACCAGGATAGGCCAGAAGAGTTCATGGGGAGGACAGGGAGAAGAGTAAACTATCTTATCTGCTGATTTATTCAGGGTGCATATTTAATTCTGAATGTTTTCATGCAAGAAGAAATTACCTAAAACATAGATATTAATAAGAACAAGTTGATTACCCTGGAAATTACTGACAGCTCTTTTCACCACTTTTACCAAAACAGAACCATATCATTGTGCTCTTCCAACATCTTCTTTGGCATCACTTGCTGAATAGAACATCTCACTGGCTCATTGTGTTCACCCATCTTTTTTTTGTACCACGGGTATTCTATTCATCTTCTTACACTTAGGTTGTAAACTTTAAGATTGTCTGGGATTTGTGTTTGTACAGCACTTAACAGAATAAACAACGTTTGAATTAGTATATGTGGGAAAGCTCCCAAGCACGTTGCATCTCAGCTCCATAAGTTTCCCTTTTCTTCCCCAAAAAGTCCTTCCATGCAGTGATGTTATAAAATACAGGAAAGCAAGACATACAGATGGACATTATGGAAGGCTGCAGAACCTGAATTTAGGCCATAAAAGTGCAGGGACCCTGTGACTTTCCATGCTTAGGGTGCAGTTTGACCATACCCATATTTTCCATGATTCATGACTTTTAGTACTTGTTGCAGTGTATGATAAAAACTGCAATTAATACAGTAAGCAGTGTATGTTCAGACACAAAATTGAAACCTCTATGAAACAGAGAAGACAATAATAAAATTAACTGTACAGTACATTTTTACCTGAGGGATATTGCATAGTTCATGGAGGTACAATGTTAAGCCCTCTCTTAATGAGAACAACTTCAGGAGAAGAATGCAGTCAATAAGTAATGAAAGAAAAGCCTTTCACTTGCCAATTAGCAACTTCAGAACATTCATATTTTATGAAATTCTGAAAACATTGGTAAACATAGATCAGAAAGTGTATTAAATTATATGAAATTAATGATGGCTTCAGGGCCAGATGAGTTTGACTTGCATTTAATTACATATTTACTTTGTTATATAAATATATTGCAGGTTATCCTTATACAGAGTTTTAATTGGTTTGATTGTATGCATTCCCTCATTTGCCAACTGTGTTCCTAAGTTTCACCCACTTCTGTTGAGTAATGGTTCAAATGAAAAGGAGATTCTGATGCAACAAGTTGAGAAAGACAAGACCTCATCTTTCTGTGCACTTATATGAGAGATCTTGGAGATGCTTTTGTAAAAAAGAAGTTTCCAAGGGAAATTTTTTCATTAAAAATTATGATTCTTTCTGCAAAAATATTTTAAATCAATTGTATCTGCATTTTGTTAGATCAGAAGTATTATTTCTACTGATTTGACCTGAAAAGCAATTTGCTTAGTAGCATTTCCTTTTGATGAAAATCTGCAAATTTTATCAAGTCTAATTTTTGCTGAATCTTGTCAGGAGTTTTTCTAATCCTAAGTGTAGCCTAATCTTATCCTAGTAAAGCTTTGGTTTTGTTTTTGTTTTTAAAAGGTATTCTTTATATTAATCTCTGTTTATTATCTTATTATCATCAGTTACTCTGTATATATCAGAGCTCAAAAGATAGTTTTGACTCCAACCAGTGGCAGGAACACTATAGAGTTCTTTCTTCAAATTTCAGCTGTTTCCCGAGAACTGATGATGTTCTGTAGATAGATGTTTTCTTTCTCTTCCCATTTCATACCTAGGTGTTAAACAGAAAGTAAAGACTGGTTTGTTTTGTCTCTTTCTTCTACTGTCCTTCTCTCCCCAATTTGTTTTTTTTTATGTGATTTAAAAGATGATGCCAAATTACTATGTACCTCCTTTGATGAAAGATACAGAAGCAAAGGCAATATCAGCACATGTTTTCAGGATTGCTTCAGTTTTCCTTCGTCAATATGTCCTTACTGTTTAAGGATCAGCTTGGATAAGTGAAAGTAGCATGATTTCCAGAGGAGGATATTTCTTGGCTTTTCTGTTGTTATACTGAGTTACTGCTTATTAATGACTGTCATATTATAAATATTAATGCCCATGGAATCACCCAGGAGCCTCAAATAGAAATGTGGTTTTGTGGTCTGGCTACTCTGAAGCTTGCTTTTTCCTCCAAAGAAAAACCACTATGAATCCTTCTACCAACAAAAATTACATTATTCATCCTTTTCTCTCAGCTTCCTGCCCTCTCATCAAGAGACACAATGTCCTCCCCACCTCCTGTCCACTCTCACTTTCTTATTTGCTTCATTCAGCGTCCCAAAGACTTCCTTAGGCTTCTGTAAGTTCACTTCCTCTCTCTCCTAGTATGCCTGTATATTCATAAATGTCCTCTTTGCCCCTCTTTACCTCATCTAATCAGATCAGCCTTGTGCAGCATCTGATATTCAGCATGTGACCTACTTTGGGGAAAAAAATTCCCTTTGCAGGAAAGAATAAGAATTCTGTTTTGAGGAATTTTAGGGTTATGGTTTTAAGTGTACATTTGTTAAGGTACTGTAACTAGTAGATATCCAAAGTAAAAAGACATACAGACATTTTCATTAAATATTAATTAATCCTAAGACTATAAACCTTAGGTTTTTTCTTAGATTCCAGTTAGCAACCTTTCAAGTGCTGATTAACTAGACCTGGTGTTAGGTTCTCTTAGATTGCTGTTAGATTTAATTATACAGGGACTGCAGTTTCTGACATTATTTTGACACTACAAGTAAGCTTGAATACATTAAAGTCAGTATCAGGAAAAAAATAAGAAACCCAAAAAAAAGAGTAATCACAGGACTTACTAGAGAGTTAGAGAAAAGGAAAATATAGTAATGAAATTCTGAAAAATATTCAAGAAAGCAGAAAAATATTTGCTTGTATTTTAAGGGAAATATTATTAAGAAGGAAAGAATCATATGGTCATAGGATTGAAACAGTGATGCTACAGAGGTTAAGCAAAAAGCAAGACAACAGAGAGTAGAGAAGTGCTACAAGGAGATATAGAAGTAATTCATTTTCTTTGCAGAAATGGTTAATACCTATCCCTCCTTTAGTAATGGGCAAGACTGCATTTGGACTGAGTGGCTGCGCTGCTGCTGGTGGCACACCAATGGAATATGAACAACATCTGGACCTTGCTAGGAGCTATTAATCACCCTGTTTTTACTTTAGTACTGTGATGTGTGCCTTGAGCCCTGTTCCCACGGCTGTGTCCTTTTAGTCAAGGCAATTTTCTTGTACCTCAGGTACCTCCTGCTACTCCTCACTGCTGCTCCGGCACTCCTGTTGACTTCCCCAACCTCTGCTGGAAGAACTCATAAAAAAGATAGCAATAGATCTCACAACCTTCTCTTGAGATGCAAAAGCAGAATGTGACCCGGTATTTTGGATAAGGGTAACATCCTATAATGGGGAAAGTAGCAGTCTTGGGAGAAAAGAGATAGGAATGTGGTGATGCATCCTATCTCATCAGCTGTTCTCCTACCAGGGAGAGACCATTGGAATGACTCTAAAAGCTGTTTTCCCATCTGTTGAAAAGAAGCTGAGCAAAGGGGAAAGTTTTCTGAAAAGGTAAGCTCATATTAAACAGTTGTAGATGCATATGATGCATTCTGGTGTCAGTTGTACCATCTGGAGGAAAGACTGCCTTATACTTTTATTATAATCACTATCAGTTTTCTAAACCTTAGGAAGAAAATCATCATTCTGTTTTATTGGATCGTTTGGTCAGAAGACTTATTCACTCTTCCACAAGAGTATGTGTTATAACTGTAGGGTAACTGCACCCATGCTAATGCAAAAAGAACCCCATTAAAACAGCATGTGTTTTTAAGTATTAATTGAAGGATTACAGAGTACAAAACTAAATTACGAAGTGCTAAATTACTTCTATAAATTGTCAGATAAGAGTTCTATAACACTGCAAATACTGAAAAAGAGATGAAGGAATTCAAAGCAAAAAGGAATTTACCTTCTAAATAAAATGGGGTCAGGGGGAACATCCTCTACTGGAAAAAAAAAAAAACAAGAAAGTAATCTGTGAAAGTGTTCTGAGAAGGCATAATAGGATGAAGCTGGGATGAACTAATTTTCTGATTTTTAGTGTTAAAACTGTTATGCAGGAGTAAATTATTCTGCTATAAAGAAAAAATTAAAACAGTTGTAGGCATGATGAGGAAGAATTTAGTCAACACCGTAGTCTTTCTAATCTCTGGGGAGGGAGCTCAGATTTTGCAAAGACCTTATTAAGGAAAGGGAAACAGAGCTGAAGACTAACTGTACACTACTGATCAATACTAACTCATCTTGAATTTGTCCTGCTGAGAGAGTAGACTAGGATGCTGTGTATATGAAAGATGATATTCAATGTAGGACCCTGATCCCGAATGGAAAATCAATATGATTATTCTTGACAGAAGTAGTACATGCAGAGTAAATAAGTACAGGATTCATTCCTGAAGTTGGAAATACCTTTAAGCAGTTTCACTGAAGATTCAGCCACAACTGTGGAAGGTGCTATCTCTGAAAATAATGGCCTGTTGCTTTTCGTAGTACACTATTCCCTGGCCACATTTCTGCCACTGTCTGTTGATGATTTAAGCATTCTCATAAGCGTATATATTTCAGACTGGGTACTTTGAAAAGCTGCCTTAATGGATCTTTCTCAGGTGGCCAAGGGAGAGGCTTTCTGGATATATGATATTAATGCTAAATGAGTACAACTCACTAGTTTAAATTAATTTCTTACTTTTCAACAGCAAGCCTATTTTGTGACCCCTTTAAATAGTGATGAATTTAATTTTTTATACTGGGCAAAGCTGAGAAAGAGGGATATTCTTTTTACCTGTTTGTAGTGACAGAGCTTGATATGAAATCTGGAGAAAATCTTACATATTCACTAGGGTATCATTCACTGAGATAATTAGGGGTTTAATCATGTTTCCATGTGCTCATATTCTTTCCTTTTGAGTTTATTCACACAACAAAAATTAATCTCCCTTTCATTCAATGCCCTGTTTGGAAAACTTTACAGTTAAATTAAATGAGAACAAGTGTCTCCTTTTATATTATCTCATAAGCTGACAGAGTAAGTTTAGATTTGAAAAGTTTTATGAAATATAGTTATGGGAATGTTGAACAACAGATGGTGAATAAACACTGTACACTTTGAAATTTGGTATTCATAGCACTTGTTCTGTCTGTGCTGTGGGCTCATTCTCTGTGGATGACTCATATAAATATGCACTCACAGATAATGCAGGAGAAACTTAAGTTTAGATTTGAAATTTTCTTACTTTCCTGGCTGTGTTGTCAAAATGCTTCTAATGAAGAAAACTGACTTGCTACTCTGTATGCCATGCTACTTTGCTGAATGGAAGGTGTTCCTGTTAACTGTCATAATGATTTCCATCCTTGTGCTGGCAGTTTAAAATAAAAATTTCTAATAATTAGGCATCATTGTGGGTAGCTAGGGTGAGAGTGGGGAAAAATTAATTGTTTTTTGTAAGTCAGTAAGTTTTACAAAGGAACTTCTTAGAGGAGTAAGTGGGTTAGTTACATGTGTTTGCTCAGTTTTACCAAAGTGCTCCTTGTTTATTGTTAAATTTGACTGGGAAATAAACAACTTTTTAAAAATAATTAAAAGTACCTTTCACAGAAACATTTGTGTCTAAATGAAACAAATCTCTGTAACCATCTTGTCTCAGAATGAATAATGAGTACTTCAGAACAGAGTGGGCAGTGATCATAGACTGCTTTGGGTTGGGAGGGACCTTTAAAAGTCATATAGTTCCAAGCTCCCTGCAGCAAGCAGGGGCATCTTCAACTAAATCAGGTTGCTTAGAGCCCTGTCCAACATAATCTTGAATGTTTCCAGAGATGGGATATCTACCACCTGGTCAACCTGTTTCACCACCCTCATTGTAAAAAAATTTCTTCCCCATATCTAGTCTGAATCTACCCACCTTGAATTCAAAACAATTACCCCTTGTCCTATTGCTACAGGCCCTACTAAAAAGTTTGTCCCCATCTTAATTACAGTTACCTTTTAACTATTGAAAGATCACAATAAGGTGTCCCTAGAATGTTCTCTGCAGGCTGAACAACCCCGAATCTCTGAGCCTTTCTTCATAGGGGAGGTGTTACTGCCTTCTGATAATTTTTGTGGGCCTCCTCTGGACCCACTCCAACAGGCCCGTGTCTTTCCTGTGCTGAGGACTTCAGAGCTGGACATAATACTTCAGTTCAGGTCTCGCCAGAGTGGAGTAGAGAAGCAGAATCTCCCCCCTTGACCTGTTGGACACACTTCATCTAATGCAGCCCAGGATGTGGTTAGCCTTCTGGGCTGTGACAACACATTGCTGAGTCATGTCCACCTTTCCATCCACCAGTACTCCCAAGTCCTTCTCCACAGGGCTGCTCTCAATCCCTTCATTCCCATCCTGGATTGATATTACAGATTGCCCTGATCCAGGTGCAGCACCTTGCACTTGGCCTTGTTGAGTCTCATGACATTTCCATGGGCCTAGTTCTCGAGCTTGTGCAGGTCCCTATGGATGACATCCCTAAGGTGTCTCAACTGCACCACCCAACTTGGTGTCAACTGCAAACTTGTTGAGGGTGCACTCGATCCCACTGTGTCATTGAAGAAGGTATTAAACAGTACTGGTTCTATTATGGACCCCCAAGGGACATCATTTGTCACCAGTCTCCATCTGCACATTGAGCTGTTGACCACTATCCTCTGGATGTGACCATCCAACCAATTCCTCATCCACCCAACAGTACACCCATCAAATCCATATCTCTCCAATTTAGAGAGCAGGATGTTGTGGGACAACATCCATAGCTCTTCTCTTGTCCACTGATGTAGTCACTTCATCATAGAAGGCCACTAGGTTGATCAGGCAGGACTTGCCCTTGGTGAAGCCATGATGACTGTCTTGAATCGCCTCCCTATCCTCCATGTGCCTTAGCATAGCTTCTAAAGGGAGCTTATTTATGTTCTAATTCCTCAGGTTGTCACAAACCTGATCTTTTCTTTCAGTGGGAGGGACTTTTCTTCCCCAGTCCCAATCTTGTGGTCCATACACTCAAGAGGTGTAGGAAGAGAGATTGTCAGTGCCAAACGTGTCCCATTCTCTCTTTGGTGTGGTGGTGGTGTAGGCTCAAAGATGGGGCATTTGTAAAATCAGGCTTGTTACAAAGGACAAGTAAAATATTTTATACCTAAGCACTCAAGCATTCCGTTTATCTACTGTAATATTAATTTACATGTAGAATTATATCTCTAAAATCTCAGTATCATATTGCAGCTTTTGGCACAGACCTAAAAGTTGCTTGAGGCTAAAGCTGAAATCTTGTCTACTAAAGTTGCATGCAAAACTTTTAATTCACTTTCAAAACCTTCATAAGTTTTTCATACTATTTCAAATATTCTTACTGTTTTTTACATTTGTTGTTTTGATATCACATTTTGAATTCTACAGAGAACTTTGTTGTAGCCACTTGCTAAATTAATTGTAATGCACATTGCAGTGTAGTAGTATTTTTATAAATTAATTCAACATTGATTAACTACAATGTTTCTGTGTCACTGAGCTGAATTCTTAATCAGGATTAGTTTACTCTCTCTGTATAGATACATAATTATAAAATAATTTCTTTTACTAGTTTTACACTTCTGTGGCTTAAAAGAGTTAAATCACTAAATACATTGACATCTATTATCTCCTTTGTAATGATGCATATAGTTGAAATAATTCATAATAGGCAAAGCTCATGACATGTTTCTGAATCTTGAATAGCTGAAGGGGACAGGCTAATACTTGCCCATCTTTGTGTGCTGTTAACCTCTTGTGCTGACTCCATGCTGTAGGAGAGAATGCTTTTAAACCTTATAAATCATTACTCATGGAAGTGACTGCAGGAGGGAAAGATCTGGGGGAGATTCATATGCATCAGGATTCTGTAAGTTGTTAGCTCTATTGCCAAACATCCCACCTAAATTTATATTTAAATTAAAAAAAAAAAAAAATCAAGAAAAAAGGGTCAAGGCATGTTTGGCTCCCCCACTCCACCCTCATATATTTCCAGATTTCTCATCATATGAAAAAAATTTACCAGAAATTAAGAATTTTATTTTACTTTATTGAAATCTTGTGTATACTTGATGTAGACCAAAACTATGTGTCACTTCAGATGTTGTTAAAGCAGTGACATCCCATCACATCTGAGTACTGAAGGAAAAATACATTTTTAAAGGGGTTTTTTTTTTTCCCCTAAGACCAGTCTTTAATAACGATTTCACATATCTGTTTAAAAGATGATTGTTGCTTTTATTCAGAATCTAAATCCTTCCTAGGGTGTCAGCTTTGGCATAAAACAAGAGTGCCCGGGATATTTTGACCATTATATTAACACCTATGATAGTACATCCCACAGGCTTCCTTTGTCCAAAGTGCTGTTCAGTGGAGAGATTCTTTTGAATATGTTTACCTGTATCCCTCCAGTTTCTCAAAAACAGATGTGTGTCTTTAACTTTCACATGGATTTTTTTTTTTCTTTTTTTCCCCTTGAGAGCTTTGGAGATTATGACAAACTTTAATTGATGTTAAAAAATAATTCAATGTGATACTTACAATTTTTCTTTCATAGATTTTTACCTTTCACATATATTTGCTAATGAGTAGATTATATTTCAATGACAATGTGTAATTTATTTTCTAGCTATAGAATTTCAATGAGAAGTCTTATTTTGTCTGGAAAATGCAGTCACTTCCTTGCTTTTATAAGGGCATTTTCATTATCAGCAGCAGATTTATAGAAGTGTACCTAGGTATAAAAAATAAAATTTTGATGTAGAATGGAGTCTGTGACTTTTGCAAAGTGTAAGGATAATGTACTGTAGAAGAGGTACATGAATTAACATATGTTTGATTTTAGATGCATATCATGGGAATGGAGATATGTTTAATGCTTAAAATAAGCACGTCTGTGCTTAGAATCGGTTTTTAAACAAACCCGAGAAGAGAAAAACAAATATTTAATATGTATTAATACATGTTTGGGGGTAATACCTACGAACTCTAGGGAATTTGCAAGAGTTTTGAGAAAAGCCAGCCAAGGTACCAGCCATGGTTTCTCCTAATTGTTTCTACCTTTGACTCTATATCACTGGTTGCAGGGTGAGAGTTAAATGTGAAATGTTATGTCACCAACTTTTTTGAGGTATGTTTTGTTGGGGTTTTTTTAACCATCTCTTCATGCTGGCAGAAATTTGATATTTTTCACAAGTTTCATTAGGGGAAATATGTAAAGTGAAAGGAAAAGTATTCACAATCATCACAAAAATACTTATCCAGGGTGTGGGAAAATGCGATTGACATTCCTCCTCTGCCTGATGTGTAACAGGGATTTGTCCATGATGAGTGCCTAGCTTTGCTGAGGTGTGTCTTTCTCCTGTTGGACCTGTTCCACTTTGAATACACAATTATATATTCATTAGATCAGAGATAGTGTGCCTAGTGATTAAGGCACTCCTTTGAAATGTGAACCCCAGTGGTGCCTGTTCCAGAACAGTAGTTTGATTCAGGTATTGCAGCAAAGATGAGTTCCTCATCAACGACCTGCTGGTTATTCTGATCTCATTCTCTCTCTTTCTTGCTTTCTTACCTCAATTTTCTCTCTCTCATTTTACAGCACAAATTGGATGCCACGATTAAGAAACTATTAAATGAAGGTTGATTGCAACTTATAAATTTATATGAAACATTTTGACTTGCACTAATTTGCATGTTGATGAATTGTAATGCAGAAGAGTCTCTTTCTATACAGTATATATAGAGAGTACGTAGCATGCACAGCCTAATTGAAGATGTTCTAAAAGCCAGGTAAAATGGATGCCACCTATTTTGTACAAAAGTATACAATCATCCCAAAATGATATATTTATCTTTCCTCGTTCTTACAGCTCTATGTATTCCACTTATTTTATGTATCAGGATTTTAGGGGTGTTATTCATGAGGATTTTAGTATGTCAGCAGAGTAATGTTCAGAGTCCTGCTTCAAAACCCACTACAATTTCTTAGCTCTAAAGGGGATGTGAGAATTCTTGCTTCTTTAGAAGGAGAGTATGGAAATTAAAATGTCTTGAAATGGCAATAGTTAATATGCATGTTCATGACAAAATCAGAGGCAGAAAGGTGCACTGCTAGGAGTACTTAAAAGTGCCGAGTTAGTAATAATTTTCCCTTCTACTGAAACTTCTCTGAATTTATCCAACACTATTGAAAAGTAAATTTAGCATAGGGGTTCATAGTATCAGAAGCATACTGTTTATTTTTCTGTGACTCTGTGAAGTATAGACACAGAGTCCTTTTCCTTTTCTGAAGGGCTATCTCTTCCAGGTTTTATTTTTCATTGTTATTTTGCTGTCAGGGAAGAAGGGGGGGGGGGGGGGGGGGGCATGTGTCTGTCTGTGAATATGTAATACATTCCAGGAACACAGTAGAAGTGGACTCATGGGTTTTCATGCTACCAATAACACAAATTTCAGCTTTATTTCTGAGAGTGGCTACTCTCAAATTGAATCAACAATAAAAGGCCTTTTATGACAGAAAAGCTACTAGATTTTAAATGTTTGGAATTCAGATAACAGATTGGATTTTCAAAAGCATTTTCTTGTAGCTTGGCTGTTACTTTTGAAATAGGTGGTAATTCTGTGAGACATCAATAGGAACAGGTCATTTCTTCTGAAAATTCCTCTCATCAAACTTATTACTGTACTTGAATAGGCTTATCTATGTGTGCAGCATCTGTCTGTAACCCAGAGGCATCTTGGGCTGTGATCTTTCCTTAAAGAGTCTGAGATCAAGTGAAAATGTCTTTGTTGGTTTTTGCTTTTCTTGAAAAACGTACATGAAAAACTTCTAGTCTAACTTCCATTTTTCTGGTAGGAATTTTGGCTTAGACTATTCCCCAGGCTGCATTCCTGCCACCTCCAAAGGCAAAAGTAGCATCTGTACAGCTGGGAAGGAGAGGAATTTCTTTTTCCATGAATCACCAGACCATTATTCTGCCAATGAATCACTGACAAGCCACCTTTAAAATAATGTTACTAAACTTGAAAATTGCTATCAACTTATCCCATAAATTCTTAACATCATTCAATATGATTCATTACCATGACACATATCTGAAGTAGGACATAGGCATGTAGAATTCCTTTGAGTTTTCAACAAAAAATAATATCTGATGTTATATATTATTAAAGAAATACTGCTGGGAATTATAGCCTAGTTCTATTTCACAGTGTTCTGTGTATTTATTTGTATATGTGCATACTGTATTCAGCACACTACTATATGTTTTACAAGTTTTGACATTATTAAAGGAATCTTGTCTCAACTGACTGCCTAGGCAATGTTTTTAGCCAAAATTGACAAACAGATATCTGGTTAAAGATTCCTCTTCCATTATTCCTCCCAGAAGGACACTTGTAAAATTGATTTTTCTAATGTAAAGGAACTGTTCATTTCTTGTATGAAAACATGAATTTGTTTAGTTTCAAAGAACTGCATAGAAGTTACTCAAGGTATATGGAAACAGCCATGAGTTTTATCTGACTCTCATAGAGACCATGTCATGAAAGCTTCTGCACTTAAGAATATTCAGGTACAAACCTTGGAAGAGGAATTTCTGTAGGGACATATCCATACAAATTGTTTAAACACCATGTCATTGTTAAGATAATATTTAGAAGTAAAGTTTTCCATGACTGAACTATTCCTAGGATGGAAACAGAATATTTCAAAAGCTTGTTTTCTATTTGTGACTCTAGTATTTTGCAGAAGCAGAGAATAATTGTTTGGAAGGAATTTGTGGAGGTCATCTAGTCTAACCACCTTCTCAGAGACAGACAGCTTTGTAGCTGTGTTATACTGCTCGGGGTCATAGCCAGTCAGGTTCACTAAGCATAGGGAACAAATGGACAGCAAAAAGAAATGTGACAATAAAACAGGGTCAGCACAAAAATGGAAAAAATGATGAAATTTAGAAGTGTGTCTGAAAAAAAAAGAAGAGTGAATTGCATTTTATGCTATTTATCCTTTGTATTTCTTCTCAGTGAAACCTGTAGATGAGCATCATGGGGCCTAAAAGAAAGTCTTAAGAGTTATTCAGAATAAGGTGTTTCAAAAACTTGCTCTAATGTGTGTTAAAAGATAATACTTAGCTTTGTGTGCTTAGCCACTAGAGTAGTGCAGTGATGGCAAGGTAAGTGATGCAATAGCAGGAATACTCAGTCATTTACCTTTAGGATTTGTGCTTAAGCTTGAAAGCCTTAAGGGACATTTAGTTCATTAATAGTTTAGCTTTTTCTTTTAGCTTTTCTACATGCTCCAAAGATCATAATTTTGCATAAGGAAGCAAATTAAGGGTTTTACTCATGCACTTCCTTTGATGCAGGATTGAATAAGATTTGGAAAAAAATATATATTATCAGAATCTTATAATGGATATAAACATTCCAGAATTTTAATCTAAATTATTAACCATATAAACATTTCAGTAAAGAAATATAATTCAAGAAATTGCTGGTCTATAATATGTTAAGCATGTGTTTTAAAACAAACAAACAAACAACAAATCACAGGATGAGAACAACTAATTATACTCATTTCATATCTTTGACTATGAAAGTCAAATGGAAAAGAACAATAGCTTAGACAATAGCATAGAACTTCGATTTATTCCAGTACCTTTAATTCTTCAGGAGTCTCAAATTCCCCTAAGTGCTTTACAAAGCACTGCTATAGTGATTGTGCAATCTGTCCAAATAAATCCTTTTAGGCACACAGCAGTTTTTCAGGACAAAAATTTAGAACTACAAAGTGGTTTAACCACAGAGATTCCACATAATCTCAAGACACCCACTGGGGTTTTCATAGCAATGAATTATGAACAGAAAGGGATGAAAGGTGTCATCCTTTAGAGAGGAACTGACTTCATCAGTAGAAGTTTTCTACTTTCCTTTTAATTGCTAGCACTATGCGATGAAACACTATTAGTTTCCATAGCTTCAGTAAGATCAGGTTTCTGTTCCCTAAGCCCTCATACAGAACGTGACTGTCTACTTCTGTCATAGAATTATAGTTAAACATGTCTTAATTTCCTCACTTTTTGCAGATAATTACATTGTGAAAGCTTCAGTGACGATCATGTCAAAGTTTTAAAAGTAGCCTGTCTCTTGAATAAGCTTTGCAATTCATTCAATTCCTGTTAGCATTTTACTCTTACTTCTGTTTTTCCCCACCCGCCCTTTATATCTAGTTACTTTTATCACTTAGGGGATGCTTTCCTTGATCTGATTTTTCACTTTTGATTGTGTAGTCCTCTGAGGTCAGAAAGCTCTCAGGGTCTGGCTGATAAGATGTCTAGTGATAGCCTGGAGTGACACAATAAGACAGACTTTTTTCAAGCTAAGTTAAAATTTTCACTCCCCAGAAGCAATATTACCCTCCTTCACAGAACATGCATCTGTGTTTTGATTAAACGTTTTGGATATTTAATTTTCTCCTATACTACTTTTTAGCTACTCATCAGACTGTGTTTTCTGTAACATTTGCTTGCTTTCATTGTATGTAGCATACCAAAAGAGTACATACGTTCCTAATTTTTCTGTATGAGACAGAATAAGCAAGGTCATATGCTCCCATGATACTGGGAAACACTATCCCTACAGGTAATACTGAAGCAGATCAAGAAATACGCTGAAGAAAAAGAAAGTGGGCATGCATGTTTGTCACAGCTCAGAAGCTGTTAATGTGAACTTAACAGAGATACAATAGTGAAAACCAAACCTGAAGAGAATTCACATATACTCTTCTGCATCAACCTGTGTGCAGGCAGAAGATGCACTAGCATGTTTCTCAAGTGACTGCTTGACTTCGGTCATGGTTTCATTGTTTGTCCGCATTTACTGATTTACATGTGTAAATTTCACATTACGGTGTTGTAAATTTGACACATATTACAAAAAAAACAAATCCATTGGGATATTTTTTTTAAATTCTTTTTGAATGTTGTACTTAGTCTGGGCAGAGCTGAGAGAACAATATCCCTCTACAGATAATAAGCAAGAGGAAGCAGTTGTAGTCCTATGTATTGTGGTTTTGTAATGAATGTGCTGAACCTTATAAGGGGCTTGAAAACAACAAATGGCACTGTGAGAGATGAAAATCTGTACCATATGGAGCATAATATAACTACGGAGTCTCAAAACTCTGACTCTGGGGAGTGTGCCAGCATACGTGGGAGAACTGAGAATTTCATGAATTATGTTAGTCTTGAGTAGATTTGAAAGTACAAAAGAGTTCAACAGCACTCTGATAAATATGCAAATGTCCTTGTTCACTGAATGAGACAGAGATGTGGCTTTGATGTTTATGCTTTGGAAACTTGAGCTTTGGATAAAACACAGTAGAAGAAAAGTACAGTATAGTATAGAATGGGCAAACCTGAAAACATTGCTGGAATGATTTAAGTCTAAAGACTGAGTTAGATGTGGCAGGATTAGAAACGTCTAGTATTAGGGTGGGAGATGACCAAAGAACCACATGTATGTCAGGAAACAGTTTATTTAGCATGTACCACTTTTTCTTCAGTGTATAAAGCCAATGCTAGTATAAATGCCAGATTGTAAAAGAATTGAAAACAGAATCCTGTTTTGCCTTGAAGATTTTAAAGCCTTGAGTAGGTGGGTTAGCAAACATTTTCTATCAAAATCCTGAATCAGATGGAAGTGTTCTACATATTATAAAATCACCTGTTCATTTCAGAGGTGAAGCATTAACTTGTTAAGATGTTTGCAAAGTTGCTGTGTGCTGTTGAACTGGGCATTGTTGAGTGACGAGCAAAACATTCCCACCATATACATGCCATTGAACTAAGCATGGCTGAGTAAAAGGTAGAAAAAATTCTTCAAAACCCTATCACTTCATTGTTAGATGTCTAAAACAGACTTGTATTTTTTGGGTGAGAAGTATTTTCTGAAGAAAATTATTATTGCACGAAGTTTGCAGAAGTACTTGGCACCCACTGATTTTTTCCAGCAACCTCAGATGATCATTCTCTTCTTAGGCTTGGTATATCTAGGGGTATTACCTCCATATAACCATCTTGGCAGACAAAGTGCATAATCTTGCCTGCTTTAGCACTGAGAAAAAGAGAAAGCTCTTCAGCGTAGCAGCAAATCCTCGTCTGTATCTAATCCTCCCGTGACTGTCAAGCAGGGTCAGAGTTTTCATTTGTCTCATTTGTGAACTATGGTACTTGATTAACCCTACTTGCCCCAAAGTGGTTTGGTTTGGTTTGGTTTTTCCCCCTGTCTGTTGCCAAAGAAATTAATTCTCCACAGTTTTCTAAGCTTGACTCATTCTCAGCTTTCATTTTCTCATGCTGTTGAGTAATTCTTGGAAAAACCTAATAACGTAGAACAAGGGTGAATGTGATTTATGGAAGGAGGTGTTATTTTTTTTGTCTCATGGAGGAAAGTGTTGTCTATCTTTTTTTCATCTAAACCAGAAGTATCATGAGGGAAGAAACCTAAGGGCAGCCAAAGCTGGTAGCAGCCTTAGCCAAGACTCAGGTACTGCTGTTTTGTAAAACTGTTTTTGTTATTAAAAAGGTATTCTGTGAGAGATTAATTTTGTGCATAAAAATTTGCTGAGTAATCCAGCCAAACTGTTTTGAATATCTGTAAAAAAGAAATATTAGTTTCATTTTTTACTTTTTATAAGAAAGTCTCAGAAGTATGACTATACTAATGCAAAAATTAAAAATGAGTGCACAAATTATGTGTCTCGGAGTATATTTGATAGTTCAAGTAAGGGATATGTTTTTTTTCACCATCTGAAATAAACTCAACAGTAGTTTATGAATTAACATTTCCTCAAAGCAACATGTACTCACAGGAATGTGATGCATTAGAAGATTTGAAAAGAAAACCAAGTAAATCTCCTTTTTTTTTTTTTTTTTTTAAATAGGATAATTCCTAAGCCAACACCACAATCAGAAAAGTGTGCATTACTTACACAGAGTGAGAAAGTGTCCTGCCTGTAGCAGCCAGAGCTGAAAACCTTTAGTATTTTGATGCATATATGTCAAATTCTGAAATTCTATCAAATGCATACCAAGTCTACACTGACTTCAGAAGATATAAGGATTAAAGCATATTGAAACAAGAGCAAACAGCATTGCTTAAAGAAAGGTTACACTTTATTGAGCATACAGATTATTAGTGCTCTTAAAAAGCTGAAGGATAATTCCCATTTTAAAATTCAGCAGACAACTTTTTAAGGAATGACAAAGTTGATTGGGTCTTTGAAAGTTGTAACAAAGGAAGACAGAAAGGAGAAGAAAAATTTTAAAAAAAAGGTAATTCTGTGAGTTTTCTCTTGACTTTTCAGCGTTCTCTGACACAAACCTGCAAATTTAGGCAGCAATTCATACTTTAAAGCCATCTGTAAAAGATGTGAGAGAAAAACATTCCACAAATTTGGCTGTCAACACTGGAGTAAAAGTAGGAAGTCTATGGGAAACAAACAAACAAACAAACATCTTGAGATATAATTTTAAGTGTTTTAGGTACACTGTTAAGAATAAGGAATGTAAGTACTGTTTTACTTAATGCATAAAATTCTGCTTGTTATAAACATGAGGTTTGGCAAGAGAAGATTTTTTTTAAGTCTTGAAATTTTATAGGCAAACAATTATCACAAGATTTCAAATGTCAGATTAAATTATTTATTATCTAATTAACCATTTCTTCTCTATCATTTTTGTTCAAAAGTTTCATCACTTTGTAGATGTATAATATTACTGCCCTTTCCCTTTCTCCTCTTTTCCCCAAGCACTAAAACTTTTCACAAAGAAACAGCAACAACTGCAAGCTCACAAAGGCAGTGAGGGTCAGGAATTTCAGTTCCCTTTTTCATGATCTCATGAATGGAATTGAATGCTCCATCCACAAACATGTATACTGCCACCACCCTTTAACTTCTCTTGTATTTACTGACAAGCTGCATTTCTTAGGGCCTAATGGAAGAGTTAGCATACATTTCTGTGATACTATGTTTGAATTTAAGTTTACTGTAAAGCAGGAAAACATTCTTATATGATGGATACTTTATGTTCTTTCTTGGACAAAACCCTTGACACCAGTGGAAAACACTGCAGGCTTGACTTACGTCAATTCTTCTATTTGCATACTATTATTTCTTTATTGTTGCATGGTTCTGCTCATTACAGCTTTATTAACACTAATTTATGTTCCTTAACATCTAAGCCAAATGGCTACGTTAAACCTTTAAGTTAAGAAATATACAAATACAGAGATCATTTCAGTAATAGAGCCTGTGGGAGTATGTGCTGTCACCTGAAACAGCTTTCAACCTCTGGTAACCATTCTGGGAAATACAGTTCCTCATTTCTGTCTTGGACTTTTTGCTGACTGATGGACTCTGAAACTTCTGGTATGCTGCCATGACATGGTGAGGTCATAGCAATAGTTTCATGGATTCTCGGCAGTTCATGTCTATTTTTTTTTTTTTTCTTCTAACTTAAATGCCAGAGAGCTTCAAAATCATGTCACTTCAGAAGATTATCGGAAACTCTTTTAGGAGCACTGGAGTAATAAAGTCATTCAAAAAGTATCCATGTGCGCTCTGCTGTCACTTTATTGATTAGAATAATAAAACCTAGAAATTAAAATGGAAAACAACTTCTATGTGATTTTGGTATGCCTATTTAGTGTGGTAAAACACAGATCACTTGGTCTTTATACCGGGAAGAACTCAGTCTCCTAATGATGCTCATTTCTGATCTCATTTCTGCTTCTTGGACTTAGATTGTTCTGTGATTTTCTTAAGGACTGAATGGCTTTATATAAATTGTAATCAAACTCTCTTCTAAGGCAAAATGCAGCTTTCGAGCAGGAAAAAAAAAAAAAAAGGAAAAAAAAGAGATACAATAAGGAGGAAATAATTTGTAGAAGGGGTAAAAATGGGAAAATCTGGGAAAATAACTTCAGAAGTTCTCAGTGTCAATGTTGTTTGCACAAAAGTCAGTGGAGCACTTCTGAGGATTACTCTCTGGGAAAACAGAAATGCTGCAGCCTGTTATATGGCTATGTAAAAGCAGCATGCTATATGGCTGCTCATAGGGGTGTGTAAAACCAGAAGAACGCAAAATAGAAGGCCAAGTAAGAAAAGGGATGGGTCTCACGGCCTTCTGGCAACCCAAAACCATTACCTGCTGGGGATTCTTACTTTATTTTTGTGACCTTTACATTGGCAGTATAGCAAGTCTTGAGGGAAGAGATTCATACTAGCCAGAACTTGTAAGTTTTATTTTCTTTCCTTGGCATATGAATCATCCATCATCTTACTCTGACCCTTCGTATTATGTTTCAGTGTTTGCAGAAGGTATAACACCAGTCATCTGAAGTGATACGGTGCCTCTGTTGGAAGCTGTCTGCCTCTCCAGGGCCAGAAGAATTAAAGCCAGGCCTCTTCCCTGTTCAGGCTGAGCTATAAAGAACTCAGCTGATCCTTGTGGAGGTGCAAAGCACTGTCTGAGAAAGGCATAAAGGAGTCAGGCTTGTGCAGTAAACCTTAAGAAGAAGTACTGACCTTCCCTTCAGAAGAAAACAGGAAGGAGACCTCTGGGGCTGGCCTGGGAAAAATTATTTTGATTTGATGTAATTTTCTCTGTTTGAAAAGTAAAGCTGGGCCAAGAGAGGAATTTTAGCTTGATGGTAAACCCCTGAGAAGCATGAGATAACCAGCACAAACAGGAGGAAACTGAGGCAACACTTTAAGCCAGACTGTGCATGTTGTACTTTTTGTGAGGCTGTGTGCATGACTGAGACCTTGCAACAAAAAACAGGGAAGCTAGTAAGAAACTAAACTAACAATTAAAAAATACATTCATGCTTCTATTGCTGAGTAATTTTATGCAAATCTTCCTTGTATAGCCAGTAACTAATTATATGAAGTTTTTATAGTAGTAGCAGTTTAAAACTTGGACAAAGAGATGTTGAGATTTAGGTCAAGAGATAATTTAGCTAATATAAATTGAACATAAAATTATTTTAATCTGGACCCTTATATGTTTGGACAGGCAAATAATGATGTTTGAGCAATGCCATTAAAGATAGCAGGCTTGAGACCTATTCAAAGGTTTTTTTTGTCCCGTACATATGTTTGGGAATTTTTGTCTAAATCTCTCCTCCCAAAGAATCCTGAAACAAAGCAGGCAAGTATATTTAGACCTAAATATGAATCTCAGTTAAAAAGTATCAATGGAGTAACCCAAAGGACTTCTGTTGCTTTACACCTCTTCTCCTCTGTATCAGCTGCTATTAGCTCTTCTTAAACATTTATCTGCATTGTCACTAGGCCTCTGAGATCACGGTTAACCTGCTTTGTAAGCATCCAAGAGAAGTAAGGCTTTGAATAGGAAGAAGACAGTGAATTAACTTGACAGATATTTATGGGGAACCACTCCCAAATGTGAGAGTCAGTATGAGAGAAAGCGTGAATGTTCCACCTCTGAAAATGCAGTGGCTAAGCTGTTGTTTTGGGCTGAGGGAAGGAAGACATTTTCATCGGTTAACATGAAATGACAGGGAGACAGAGATATGCCAAGAAAGGCTGTGAAGTTGATTAACACTCTTTTTTTTTTTTTTTCCTGGAATGGGGACAGAGGACATGTGACAAGTAAAGGGTGAGGAGCTAACCCTGGCAGAAAGGTTCAGGAAGTGTTGTACTAGTAGACCGTACTTAATTGGATCTTGGAGTTATAGCTTGTCAACTACAGTGAGTTTTTAATATAACAACCATATGCTGATGAACCTGAACAGTAGTCAGATGGAGCATGAGGTAAAATGAGAGATCTGTACATCAGTATTGCAGATCAGAACTAAAATACAGAATGTTCCTGTCACATTACTTTTCAACCCAAGGCTCTTAAATTCCAGTTTGCCCATGAGTGATAGTAGCCATGATTTTAGCCTTGTTGGCCATGAGCTGAAGTAAAAAGACAGAACAATTTTCTATGTAGCCAATGTAGACTCTTCAAGAATGACAGTGGAAGAAAAAAAAAAAAAAAAAGGTGATAGCTTTTAGCTTTTGCAGTACAGTTTCTGGTGCAGGAAAGCCTTGCAGGGCAACACCTAGCTGCCAAGGCAGCTAGTGTCTGACAGCTTGTAGATCCTGTTGATCAAGTCAAGGACTGCAGTCAGAATAATTGCTTGAAATTTTCTGGATACAGAAGTGCCAGTGAGGAGTGTTGCCCTGTTCTTTTAAAATGTTATGCCGAAGGGACAGAATCAGAACAGTGTTGCAGACTAACAGATGTACATTTATGGATAAATGTCGAGGGCTTGCACAGATTCTCCTGAGAAGTGTGTAGCAGTTTTACCACTTCACTGATTGCAGTCAGTATTGCTATATTTCTTAGTTTAAAAAGTTAATGAAAAAAAGTATGGTAAGAGGAAAAGAGTGTGGGGAAAGTGTGCAACCTTTTCAGAAATTATTTCCTGCTAAGAATTCTAATGAAGTTCACATGAAGGACTGTAACACCTAAACATGCCCCATGTAACAAGCAAACTTTGATAGTTTTTAAAGCTCTTCAGTTATGCTTTTTTTTATTATGATACAGCTGTTTATGTTCCTTAACCAACTAAAAATTATGTCCAGCTTTCTCCTTGCTACCCTGCTCTTTCTCTTTCCTAACAAGTGCAGGTTTTTCGGCTTTGGAGACACAGATTATTGTATATTTTAAAAATGTATTTGTAGTGAAGAATAAGCCTAACAATTTTATTTTAAATTTTAGAGTTTGTTTAAAAATCAAGTATTACTTAAATTTTCTAGAAATTTCCACGTGGTTGTAGTAGTGTTTTAAGGCTTGCTAAGTGTGTATAAGTAAATATTTTTTTATTCTTATGTCTTGGGAGATTAGCTTCAATAATAATATGACATATAGAAAAACTTACAGGAAAATATTCTTAAAGTATTTTTAGAGTGTGTGATGGTGTAGAGTGCACTGTATAATTAGGCATGTGTTAAAATATTGGGAAAATAACCTGAATCTGAGATGATCCTAATGATGAAAGGGAGATTAAATCAGAGATTTATACTGCTGCCCTGGAGGTGTTTATTAACTCTACAGAAAATATATGCAGAGAGTTTCATTGTTACAATGTTTTTTGTATTATAGGTAGCTGAGAAGCATCAAGGTACAAGTAGTCTTAAATCCTTCTCCTTGGATTATATATTAGTTCAGTACTGAAAATTTATTCACAATTATATGCTGATAGCAGAACTGCAGATTGCATGCGCATCTCTCGAGTAATGAGAACTGCATTGCTTGTGAATGTAGAATACTGATAACAGAATTGAGAACTTGACATGCTGCAGGCAGGCAACATACAGGCTTTTTGAACACAAAGTGCATTGCATGCCTCACCGACTAATTGAAGTACAGTTCAAAAATGCAGAAATTAGATTTTATTTAAATTAAATAAATAAATAAAAGCATGGAGGTGTCAATTTTACTAGTAACTCTTCTCACTAAGACAGACCTGGATACCTGTTCACACGCAGCAGCAAAGGAAACAAACTCACAATAATCAGAGAAGTTGATGAAATAATCTAAAAGAACTTTTACTGCCTTAACCATATTTCATTTACAGTAGTGTACATATTCTGCAACATTAATAATGTTACATCACTGTGACAAGACTCAATGACTAATTGTAAAAATTTTTGAGAATAAGTGACACTTAAAGGTGTCAAGTATTGCCTTGATGTTTAAAACACTCATGCACAGGGACGTCTTAAACCTGCATCTACCTTTCTGTAAGTAAGAAAAAACCCCTTGCAAAAAAAGGAAGTCAGTTTATACAGAGAAGTGTAATAACTAATATATACTTCAAAAAAGGGTTAGAATTCCGGGTTTGAATTATATGTGAAAAACAATTACTTCATTTTCAACTGTTTGCTGTATGCATGTGTGTACAAGCCTATCAATCTTCCATGATATTCTCATACACAGTACAAGCAGTAAGTGGGGTTATAGAGTAGACTCTCTAAAAGTGCCTTTCAAACATTTTGTTCTAGCAAATCAGTAAGATGAAACAATCTTGTTTTGTGGGTTTGTCTGTGTTTTTTTGGGGTTTTTTGTTTTTATTTAAAATACGTAAGCCTGAGCAATGATCACTTTTCAACAGAAAATAGGTTACTTAAATACTCAAGAGCTAAATGTTATTTGCTGTTTCTGTTTATTAGTTGCACTGGTTTTTTAAAGTCTTTTCAAACCTCTGAAGTGTTTTTAGCCTCGAGGTCTCATTGACTTGGATAAATTCATATTGGAGTTCAGATGCTAATTTACTGAACTGCTTTTGAAAACAAATTTAGGTCAAATCCTGTTTCTGTAGGAGCATCCATTAACTCTGCGAAATCTTGTGTTCACAGACTCTGTTCTTCAACTGACAATTAATGTTTTCTGACTGAGTCACCTGCCTTCAAGTGTAGAGTTGCCAAATAAAGTGCTTTCTTTAAGAAGCAAGTATACCTTGCTTTTGCACTGCAAATAGTTCTGTACAAATCTGGCAGCTGGTGAAGCATTTACTCTTTTTTATTTTTCCAGGGGAACTCTGGTCTGGGGTTCAGTATTGCTGGAGGAACAGATAACCCACACATTGGGGATGATCCTGGGATATTCATTACTAAGATTATACCAGGAGGAGCTGCAGCAGAGGATGGAAGACTCAGGTAAAAACTTAAACATTATGTATATCTTGGCATGCATCATTATTATAGACCGTTCTCAATGATTCAAATGCCAAGAGGGTCTTTCATAGGGTCAGGTGAAGTAAATGAGTAAAGTCTCCTTTCTACTAAGATAAGAGAACAGATTTAAAGCAACTGAATAAGGTTAGTTAAATCTTGTATACAGGGACATTTGCTGGTGCTACCTCCATCTTTGTACCAGTCATTTCATGTAGTACAAAAAGCATGATGTGGACAGGAGCTGTAAACAGGCATCAGCATAGAAGTCTTCTCTGCTTGGTCTTTGTGTGTTCATGACTGAAGAACTATGTATTGGTGTTATACATTAAGGCAATCAAGACTTCCCAAACTACAGACGTAATTAGTCATACCTATTTGTAGATGCTTCCTGTTATTTGACTGCAGTGGTGAGGTGTGCTTACTCCTGTTTCCAAACATTTTTTTACTTTGTGAGTGTATGATGGCTATGTTCTATGTTCTGAGTCACCTTCAGAGTAGTCTGCTGCTGTAGCTCCTGACATGGATGTGCAGGTCACTTGTTGTGGTTCCCAAATACATGACAGCACATTCCTTAAACA
The DNA here is from genome assembly GCA_025345505.1 of Todiramphus chloris collaris. NCBI lineage: Eukaryota > Metazoa > Chordata > Aves > Coraciiformes > Alcedinidae > Todiramphus > Todiramphus chloris. The sequence continues at coordinate 6,054,473 of JANVCC010000011.1, forward strand.
AGGTGAACCACAGAACTGCTTGTGCTTCTCTTTCCTTATGGACTGAATGCAGAAATGTTTCTGTCTGTCACAGAGACTGCCACCCATCTGTCAGTTGTGAAGCCTGCCGATGCTCCAAAAGGCAATTTAGCTGGAAAGACCTGGATAAAATTCTGAAGCTTTCATGATCTCAGAACTGCAATCTAAGCTCTGGGAGTCTTTGCCAAAAACAGATGGTCTAAAATTCATGAAATGTGACCAGATGGTAGCAGTAACTTTTTTTCCCAAAGCCTTTTCCTTTCATTCAAAGTTAAAAGTAGGAGCATTGGCCAGTTCTTAGAGCAAGTCTGGGATATTTCTTTTACTAGGTTAGTAATTTGATTTTGGAAATGATTCTTATTTTTTGCTGTGATAGTGATGAGGAGTCACGGTTGTTGGCTGTGCCTGAAAAATTTACAATATAAATATGATTGCAGACAAAAGGAGTAGGAATAATCTCACGTAACTTTATGACTAAAATGGAGCTATCCACTCTTAAGCTAGTCATCTAAGAGTCTCCTAATGTCAGTCAAGAAAATCCAAGGCATTTCTAGGTTATGATTCATCTCATCCTAAAGTCAATGTCTAAAACAGAACAGAAGAACACATCTTAAAAGGGCCTATCTTTTCACTGGTGACTCAAGTGAAAAAGAGTTCCTTCAACTAGTTCAGGTCTAGTGATCTGTACCGTAAATGTGCATTGGGACAGAGGAGCTTCATGAAAACCAAAGCATAAAGGAACAGTAGTTGGAAATCATGCTATCACATTTGATATGATGAACAGCATTAGAGGAGTCTTAAACCTGCATCTACCTTTCTACAAATAAGAAAGGTCCCTTGAAAAAATAGTGTCTTTTTAGTAGAGTTTTTCATTACTTTTGAAAGCTTTTTATTTTAAGCTATTAATAAGACAGAAGCCATTGAAGTATTTTGTCATGCTGTGTTTGAAATAAACTATTTCATAACTCATTGCTACACTAATTAACTACTGTAAATTTAACTCAGGATTATTTAGTAATTACTGTGTTGTAAAGGTCTTAGACTTTGTAAACCGACAAAAAAAAATAGCATACTAATGAAATTCATTAATCCATAATAAGATTAGACCAGGTAGACCATGTTTTGTAATAAAAGTTCAGTAGTACAAGTATAATAGGTATCTCATTACTAAGACTTAGATGATATTCTTAAAGTCTAGTATTTGTCAGCACATTTTGAAGTAAAGTGTTATAAGCATATTGATAAGCATATAATTGGCATTGTTGTTTTTCCTATTCTTATTGATAAACAGATTTTTCAAAGATTCCTCCTTTCCTTGTTTTACCTGGTAAGTGGGTTTGACTTAGAGAATACACAATCCTGTCGTGTTTTAGGAACGCCTAAAAATGTATTTATTAATGATCATTACTGACATGCCACTGAAGAGCTATCTCGAAGCAGTATCCGCTGATTTACATGATGACTAATTTTATAACATAGAGAGTTTATCAGCTAAGGCCACTCTAAAAGATCAACAATATGCAGTAACATCTGTCAAGAATACAATAACCTGGGTTCCTAGCAAAATCCCAATTTAGAATTACCTGAGAATGGGAGATCGGTGCTTATAGACAGAAAACCTATATAAGTTCTTGTGTCCATTTTTGCCTAAGACTCTGCCTGCAGACACTTTATATTATATAGCAGTGTGGACTGTTTGAACTGACTTCTAAATCTACTGTTTTTAAATCATAAAAGTCTGTAAAATCACTTCTACTGCATTTTACATGAAGTCTGTTTGATCTAACTTAGCTGAGTAAAGTTCTTCAAATAGCAAGATTGTGACAGTGACCTGCAAGAAACTGAGTTAATGCTACAGACCCTTGCAAATCTTTTACACGTATATATGGGTTGACAAGGGGAGGAGTAGGTCAACTGGAGTTTCACAACTAGAGCTGGGGTTTTTTTCTTTTGTTTCCAACAAAAGCAAATGCAACATCCTGCACCTGCGAAAAAGTAACTCTTCTGATGGCAGTTTATGGTTTTAAGTACATAAATGTCAGGTATAAATACCCAAAGGAAGAGTATGAAGACGAAGGAGCCAGACTTTTATTAGTACTGCCCAGCGACAGGCCAAGAAGCAATGGACGTAAAACACGTGAAATTCCATCTGAACCTTAGGAAATACTTTTGTATTGTGAGGGTAACAGAATCTTGGCACAGGTTGCACAGAGAGGTTCTGGAGTCTCCATCCTTGGAGATATTAAAAACATGATGAACCATGTGGACAATCTGTTCCAACTAACCTTGCTTCAGCAGGGACGGTTTGACAAGGTGATCTCAGCAGGTGCTTTCCAACTTAAGTGATACTGTGATTCTGTAATTTGCACCTGAGTCAGCAGTGTGCCCCGGAACAATGAAGGCCAGCAATGGAGATCAGAAGAGATGAACAGAGAAAGGACTAGAGGCAACAATCACATGCTGCAATAAGGACAATTCCAATTGGGTCTGAGGGAAAAAAAAATAAGTCTTTCTAATTGGGCTAGTACAGCAGTATACACTGAACTTGTGGTTCACTGAGATTACGGGATCTCTGTCTTAAGAGGGCTTCAAAGTTCCTGGGGACAAAGTCCTGAGAAATGTGATTAAACTTGCAAGTTTGCCCTGCTTTGAGCAAGAGTTGGACTAGATGACCTCCAGAAGTCCCTTCCTACCTAAATTGTGCCCTGATTCTCTAGATTATCCCTACATATAAATCCTGCGTGTGAGACTCGGACAAAGGTGATTAAGTTTATGGATTTTTTTCCTTAAGTGGAGAATGGTACTTTTATTGAGAGCAGGTACAACATATAGTGTGGGTTTGTATCACTTTGTGGCTCATACCTCTACTTAAAAAGTAGTAAAAGTTATCAGCCTCTTCAGAGTATATAATTTTTTAGTAAAACATTCCTGGTTTTTAAAGATTTCTTGAACTTTCAAATATTTATCATAGAAGCACAGAATTGCAGAATATCTGAAGTTGGAAAGGACCCATAAAAGTACAACTCCCTGCTCCTTGCAGGACTACCTAAAATTAAATCAAATGACTAAGAGCATCCTTGAGACACTCCTTGAACTCTGACAGGCTTCGTGTTGTGATCACTTCCCAGTTTTCCAGTGACCAATCACTGTCTCGGTGAAGAACCTTTTCTTAATGTCCAACCTGAAAGCAGCTTCATTTAATTTCCTCGTGTCCTGTCACTGATCACCAGAGAGAGATCAGCATCTCCTCAGAAGTTGCCTCCCTTAAGAAAGTAATAACTGCTATGTTTAAAAATTACTGTGCCGTAAGTAAACTGACTTCTAGAACTAGTATGAGAACCAATACACTACACAATTCATATTTTAGAAGACATTTTTGATAAGTACACTATCTCCTAATCTTGCAAAATACAGAAAGCTGTGGAATCTTCTATGAGGTCCACATAATATATAGTATATAATTTAATGGAATAAAAAATAATTCATTTTAGATTTGATTACTTTATCTAAACGTGAATCTAATGAACTTGGGACTCTGAGGTTTTGGGTCTTTTTTTTTTTTTTTTTTCCTGAATGCTGCATACCATGTTTCTCTGAAGTTTTGAGTTTCAAGTCAGTAACAGAATATAAAACTTCCAGAAGCAGCAACCATTCCCACTGAGCTGAAGGAGAATCCCTCTCAACAGTTTGATCTTTTAAGACTTTTGATTCATAAAATCTTCTATCTCACAAATGACAGTTATCCATGGGCAAACCTCTACTTTTTAATAAAGAAGCTTTGAATTTAGACTTCTTTTACTCTCTGAAAGAAAGAGAATTCCAGTAATTTTTGGCTCAGTCCATTTTATTGTTTTATTTGAGTTTGTGTCAAAGAAAAAAAATTCAATGGTTGGCTCAATTGCCTAGATAAAGCAAAGAACTTAAATATTCTATGTCAGTAGTTCCTTCTATTGACACTTATTGATCATAAGTGAAATTCTGACTTCTAAAAGGCAGCACACATCTAAAAAAAAATCATCATACTCTACAAAAAGATCAGTGACCAGCTTCTGGCACTAGAAGCACAGTGTAGTGATATAAATTGATTGAAAAAACTCAAACAACATTAGTAAAGGAAAAATGAAAAGCTTTCAGTTTTGACCAAGTTTAATAGAACAGAGACTCACAAAATAGAAATTTATTTTCAGCAATTGTAAACCAAAACTGATTTGAGTCAAGACTCATTCTGTTTATAGTTTCTCATAGTCCAATTCTGATCTTATGGTGGAGGTATTTTTCTCAAATCTCAGTCTACAGGAACGAATGGGTCATTTGAGTTCCTTATCTATTGCTATCAGAAAACATGGTTTTCCTTTTTGTGAAGACAAGCTTGGAAATGTGAATTCTAAGAGGTCTTGGGATCTAAAAAAAACCCAAAAAGCAAATATAAGTCTTGTATAGAACAAGGATTCAAATATGTTTTATACCAGTCTCTTGATTATGGCAATCTTACTGCATTTGCAATTCAAAAACCAGTTATTGCATATGTGACTGAATGTGAATGAATTTATTGGCAGGAATGTGAGATAGGTTTGGACAGCCTTGAGCTTGAATATCAAGGGTTAATGTTTTACCAAAGGTTATTTTGGTATTTGAGGAGGAACTGTACTCCAGAGGAAAGAGGGTTGATGTGAGAAGTGAGTCAAAGGGAAGAAAGTGGTTTTGCCTGGAGGCACATTGCCCTGGTAAGCTTCCCAGACCTGTAGCTGTTTCATTCATTCTTTATTCTAGGAAAGTGGTTTCCAGTCTCTTTCCACTTGTGAACCTATCAGATTTTTTTCCTTAGGAGTGTGGATATTTGTAAGGAGAAGTTAAACACGTTAAGTAAAGTAGATTGATTGAGAGGTACCTCTGCCAGACTAATCAGAAACAGCACACATATCCTCAGCTATCTGAATACTACAGCTTAAAAACTACTAAGGCTGTGCAGTGTTTATCTTTCCTTTCTAAATATGACTTTCCTGATACTAATTTAATTACTGATTATCAGGAGGTTTTGTATTGTGAAACTGCAGCATTTTCAAGGCGTGCTGTGTTGTTCTACCACCACCATAATAGTCAGTCCCACTGGATTTTTTTTCCCAGCTGACAAAGTGACTTAGCTTGGGTAAAGGAACATAATACACATACTAATGGGAGGAGACAAAAACCAAAATAACTTGCCCTCAGTCATCTAGTAAATCAGAGGGAGAACTCGGAATACAAAAGTGATTCCTTCTCTCATATTTCTATGCCTTACAGGGTTCAGTTAAATGCTTACCAGCAGAAGTTTTAAACAAATTAGATTTGTGTTCTCTTCAGTTGTCAACTAACCCACTGTGATGTCTCAAAGCTCTATAAATGAAGCTACGTATATATAGCAAAAGAGAAACTCCAAAGATAAGACCCTTTCTCATACATATTTCTGTTAATAAAAAGTAAAATTGAGAAAACTGAATGTAAAAGTAAAGATTTGGTTTTGATGAGATTTAGAAAAATATTTCTGTTTCACTAGAGAAGAACCAGAGAAGAAATATTACAATGCCATGCTATGCATTCAAAGCTTGAAAACTCTAATTACAAAACACACTGGTATAACTATTTTGTGCTGTTTACCTGAGAAATGCAAAGAAAAGAAGAAATGGAGGAGAGGAAACAGGAGTCCCCACTGGACAGCTGGCTAGATAAAGGACCTCCTTCAGTCTTTGCCCCATGGGCTGTGTTGCCAGTGTTTTGCCTCTGATGAAAACTCTGAAACCTAAACCCCTCTGGCAGCATCAAGCACACAGTTGTTGCCCGCTAGTATCCATTTGTAGCTCTAGATTGCTTACTAAGAACTGAATTGGAAGTGATAATAGAGGCTTTTTCAGATTAATGTGAAGAGCTATTCCCAGGAGAGATCATGTTCTTTACAAGTGTGTCATGTGTCTCTAATCCAGCTTGGGCAACTGGATTTATTTCACCATCATTATATATCAAAACAGAAGTGTGTCTACTTTGTGATTCACTGCCTAAATCCCTGTTTGTTAACTTCTGATCTTGTATTAAACCTATCAGTACCAGGTCTATGTGCACTGCAGTGGCATACGGCTTGTTCAGGATGTTATTATAATTACAGTGCTGCCACAAAATACTGATTCATATCTGCACTGTTTACAGGCCTCTGACAATGCTATTAGTTCAGTACATAATTTAGTAGTAAGTTAATAAAGAGACATTCACCCCATTAGGTAAAACATACTTGCTTTGCAGACAGTCATAAATTAAATCATGAATTATTGACTGCTTACTCTGTCCTGGTTTGTGTTAGGAAATTTGATCTTATTAACTCTGTTTGTCTGTGTATTTGTGTGTATCATTTTTTGAGCTACTGTGGAACTAAAAAAAAGATGGAAGTAACACAGGGAATCTACATGAAAAAAAGGCAGGTCACAAAACCTATTTTCATACATGAATTTTAAAGTGGAACATGTTGTACCATGGCTCAAGTTTTAAATTATCGACTTTTCCTCAGTGGAATGTGTTACCATATAATTTTCTTCTCTGTTGCCTTCACCACTTCACTGTTCTTTAGCTGAATCCTTCCCCCCCCCCCGCGTGGTTTGCATTCCTTATTCAGTATTGCAGAGCCCTAGTGTATCTCTGATTATATTTCTGCTTTTCCAGTTTTGAAAATAAGTTGTTAGGCTGTAAAAATTCTCTTATGATGTTCATGAAAGGAAAGGGAAATAATATTTTAACAGATGAATTCTCAGGTAAAGAGAACAGAATTTAATGGGAAGAAAAAGGTATCTCTCTGGCTTCTGATATTAGAAATTGGTGAATTTTAGAGGCCTCTTTATAGACAGCAGTGAAGGACATTTTTGTAGGAGTTTTGTTTTGTAACACACAGAACGCAAAGAATCACCTTCTTCCCCTTTTAAGTTTCTGAGCTTTTTTCCACTAATTAAAACCACTCCTTGTGAGTGACAAATAAAGTAGCACATTATTTCAACTTCAGATACACTGCAGTTACATAATGCTGAGTGCACTAGGTATTCCATGCAATGATACTGAACTGGTTAATAGGGCTCCCTCCCAAGAGTTCCTTTCATACCCCTCCTGCCTAAAATGACAGTCACTCCAGAGTGCTGCAGCAGCAGAACAGCACCATACAGCCAAATCCAAGTGATTATTTCATCAATATGTTTGCATTGCTACTGCAGTTAGGAATTTCAATAGCTCAGTGGCAATTTATCTGGAGTAAGAAGCCTTCTGTGGTTACATACCTTAGAAATCATCAGCTCTCTATGGAGTCTAGCATTAGTCAAGGAAAAAATATTTCACATCTGTTCCTGTACTCGACAGGTATAATCCTCTGGGGTACTCCTGAATTCTTCATTTCTTTCAGTTTCCAATGAACCTGAAAATAAAATCTTGGATGTAAAAGAAACTGACTTAAACTATCACTAAAAAAAATAAAAGTTCCTTATAAGCAGCAAAGATCTGATTCTAAAACGTTTAAGGAAAAGCTTGGTCAGCTTTTGGCTTCTGACAACCAAACCCACTAACACTCGGTGAGACGGTATGTTCATACGCTGTCAAAACTATTGGCTGTGGTTTGAATAAACACTTTGGAATTTCAGACTTTAGCCAAACCACATTTCCTGACAGTACCTACTCGTTGTCACATTCCTTACTCCACTTGTACTGTAACTGTTAGAGCAGGGGGTTTAAATATATCTCCTTATGGCATGTGAGTTTTAATAACAAACTTGCAAGTTGTGTGAGGGCTTTGTTTGGATGTGTGGCTCACACCATGCCATTCTGCATGTTATTCCAAATCATACCATCACAAAAAGCAAGTAGTTGTTTTCTTTTTTTCTACTTACGTATTTGCATTCTACTCAGAGTTGCACCTAACCCTAATGGTACTGATGCTCTGAAGCTGGTGAAGTTTCTTACTGAACCTGAACTACATGTTTTCTCTTTTTTTTTTTTTCCTTTTTTTTTTTTTTTTTCCAGTGCTTCACCTTTGTTTGGAATACCTATTCCCAATCAGACCAGAGCGGAAGGGAGGGTTTTAAACTTGTTAGTGCAAGTGCCTGGGAGGCAGGTCTGCTTAGTTTTGTTCTGAACTTGCTACGCCTGATCTGTGGCAACACTTTTCTTCTTTTGTGCTAGTTTCCCCATTTGTAAAATGGGTATAGTAATCATTATCTTTGCCTCACGGGGGTTGTTGGGAGGCTTTAAACGAGTTCATATTTGCAAAGCACTTTGAGAGCCCCAGATGAAAAGTGCTTGTAAAAATACTGAATCTGGAATTGCCTTCTGGGTTATCTGTTGTAACTGGTTTTCCTGCACAAACCTGAATAAGCCTCAGACAGTGCCGGTGTCAGCTGGGAGGATTTTAACCACGAGAGAGGAACAACCAAGGAGTTCGGTGCCTTTAAAGGGAGAGCATATCTCAATCCCAAGGAAGCACCTCATCCTTCCCCAGGCTGGACACACCAAGGCTGGGCCGTAGCAGCCGCTCTTCCTCCGGGCTCTGGGCGTTGAACCACTTGCATGGCTCTGGAGCCAGCTAAACCGGAGGGCTCGGAGGGTAAGTCAGGGTTTCAAAGCCATGCCTGCCCTCTACCACACCTATGGAGCCTGGCCTGGGGCATCTTCCACTACCTGCAGAGCAGCCCTGCAGCTGGGAGGAGCTTTGCAGCTTCCTGCTGATGCCTTCATTCATCTTCAGAATTTACAGGGTTTTGTTTTTCTTCCCCCTTTCTTTATCCCAACACCTTCCTCCCAAAACACCCCACAGCTACCTACAACTCCTTTTTCTTATTCTTCGCCTCGGTGTTGTCCCACTTCGGCCTCTGGCTTTGAAGAGCTACACGAATACTTGTTCTGTGAGCCAAAGTTTTCCTCCTGGCCACCATTAGAGGCTGCCGCCTCCGCCGGCTGCCAGAGCTGCCCAGACCAAGCCGAGCTGCCGACGGAGGCTGGATGCGCTGGGAGTTTCAGCCTTCGGTTGCTAGTGGGAGTAGTTTGAGAAGGAAAGCATCGTACATGGCAGTGGCAGGAGACGAGACGCAGAGAGACTGAGGATAACTGGGGAGTTAGAGAACGGACGGAGGAATGGAAAAATGTGGTAAGAGCAAAGGATGCCAAAACTGAGGGTTGAGCCGGATGAGAAATACAGAGGGGGAAGAAATGCAGGGTGGGAGAAGCCATTTAATTTTGCGGGGTGGGTGTAGAGAAAAGGAAATAGTAGCTCCTATAGATCTCACGAAAAAGGTTAAAAAAGAAAAATTGACATAAGTTTGAGAGCCCCTTTCAGGGAAACCTTCTGGAGCCCCTGCCAGCCCCAGTGTCCTGCCCACCCTCTGCATTCCCCCTCCTCTTCCTGCCCTCTCCTGCCGGCACTTAACTGCCTGCTTCCTCTGCTGGCCCCTCGCTCTCCGGAGCTCGCAATCAAATAAAAGCATTTACACAAAAAGAGCGGGCTTGTCAGGCCTGCTGGCTGATCAATCGCTAACTGGGCACTTGGCCAGTGACAGCTGATTTTATCTGGTGGAGCTACTGGCCTGAATCACCTCACGTTTATGGCTCCTCTCAACTATTTCAAATCTATTGGTTTCGGTAAAGTCAGACTTGATTTCCAGTAAGTTAAAGTGGGAATCTCAGGTCTGATAAGTACAAAGTGGTCTTTTATGGGTGGAGGATTGTTTTGGTTTGTCTTTTTATACTGGTGTGTCTAGCAAATGGGAAAGGCTCATTCCCAACCCAACAGCTTTACCTTTTCATGGGTTGGTGTATTACAGCCCCTAACCCTGCTTGAAAAGGATGTGACTTTTATGCTGAGGGGAGAGGAGTCTGTCTTATGCAGGGAATGTTTTAAAAGGAATAATATGTGACGTGAAAGATCATAAACTACAAAATTAGTATAGGTGTGGCTTACCTAGAAAAAGAGTTAATTTGCCTTGAGTTGTGCTAGCCAAGCGGTAACTGAAGGCTTAATGTCACAGAAAATAATCTCATGGTAAGTTGTTTAGAACAGCTGTACCTCAAAATGCATTATTTCCAGTGACAGAATATCATTCTGCTTTCGGGATGTTTGTGATGAAGAAAAAAAAATAAAATAAAAGGACAAGTCCTCATGTGGTAGATACACTGCGGCTTGGCTTTTTAGAAGAGTTCATGCTTGAATCTGTCTGTATGGAAATTGAATGGGTGTCAGCTACTCCTCCCTCCTTATAGCTACACCCAGTGAGATGAGCTACCATTAGATAATAACTACTTCCCATTCTCCAGGTGTAAGGAGATGTGACTCTTCTAGAAGGCATTAAACCAAGCGATGTTTTGCTTCTCTCCTAATTCTGCAGTGGGTTTGTCTGTGAAGCATCCTTAACTTACCTGAATTTTATCAGACACTTAGAGAAGGTCACTTTTTTTGTAGTGGTGTTGTTGGCTCAGCCTTTGAGTGGATATGTGAGAAATTTTAACTGCATGGGGCAGGTGAGGATACAGCAAATGATATTTGGAGCTAATGTGGAATTTACCACCATTTTTGTCTCCTGGGTATTACTGACTGTTGCATGAGGTCATCATGAGTAAATTTTAAATAATTGCAAGTCAATACTATGCAGTGATTATTCATATAGTTTATGAAGCTTCAGCTTTTATTTAGCTTCACATAATAATAAGGTCAAGTTACTGATTTTGAAATTAGTATTAGTTTTGAAATTTTGGTAACAAATTCACTCCTATAGATAAAAATTACCTCAGATTAACTGTTTACCAAGTTGTGTTTTTTAAAAAATCAGTAATTTAAAATATAAATGCTTAGTGCATTTGGCAGTAGTAAATTTTTGGAAGTTTCAATATATGTAACAATTTATTTCAATTATACAGTTTCTTTTTTTGTCTTGTAATTATTTAAATCTGTTTTTTAAGTCTACCTTGCTCTGTGAGCATTTCTCAGTAGAGTCCTGGCTGCATCGCTCCATAAAAAATTTCTATCTACAAATTTCAGGTCTATGCTAAAGCTGAGCAAACATTTTTTTTTCATACAAAATGAGGTCCAAATTGCTTTACAGTGGCAATGGGAAAACTAAATCAGAGCTTCCTTAGTTCGTGAAAGTACTGGCAAAATCATCTTTCAGCTCACCTGAAGGGAAACCTGCATTCACCATCCTTCTCTCTCTGGGGAACATCCTCCAGAGGATTAATGCGATCATTAAACTGGAGGGGCTATGAAATCAGTGTATTTTATTCTTTCCTTCCAAAGTTGTTTCACTTCCTCAAAGACGATTGTTAATGGGGTCAGAGCAACCTTACAGTGAGTGTGCTGTTTTGAGAGTCGAGCAAATGTTGTGCATGAGGGTATCCTTTCTATGGTCATCCTGAGAACTGCTCAGCAGCAACCTTACATGTACCTGCATTAGTTTCTATTGTTGCTACTTTCTCTGTAATGTATTTAAAGATTTCATCTAGTCAAAGCAAGAGGCAGAATTTCTCTCTACTTTTCTGATTGAGGATGCTTTCTTGAATAATGGGAGATTTTGACTGCAATTTAAGAGCATTATTTTATACAAAGTACAACAGCTTCAGTGATGGAAGCAAAGGTAGCTAAGGTGTTTTTCTAGGAGATGATACTGGATAATAAGACAGTGAATTGATGATTTTACTTTTGTTTCCTTGACTGTCTAAGCTTTTATTTTAATTCAAAGTGGATTAGAATGAAATTTATTTTTGGCTTGGCTGAAAAATTTATTCAGCATAAAACAATGTAACTTTTGTCAAGAAAAAAAAAAATTATGGAAAGAACTCTGACCTGAACTGCATTTCTCTTCAGGGTTTAGTTATTAACCTGTAGGTGTTACATCCATGAGGTGTTCAGATAACTAGAAAGAGGGGTGGTGGTGTTTCCATCACTAAATTGTGTTAGTGTTACCAGTAGTTCAGCTATATGCTTTTGGCCTGAAGAGTTTGTCTAGCAGGATCTTTTTTTCTTAGGATGAAAATTAATTTACAAGATATATGAGATTATGCCCTGTTTCCTAACTACAGGAGAAAAACAGACTGGGCAGGGACCAATATATCTCTCCCAATGAAGTGATTTGAGGACATGAAATGAAACTAATAAGCAACAAGTTGAAACATCCGTAAGGAGATACTTATTTAACTGGTAGCAAAGACATGGAATTCATTAACAGAGAATGCTTTGGATGTTAAAGATTTATGTGGGTTTTGAAAGCAGTTAAACACATTTGTGGAAGAGGAATCTACCCAGGGTTATTAAATGCAAAAAAAATAAAATGTCTTTCTGACTCAGGAAAGTCCATAGTTGCCAGCAGCTGAAAATATATTCTGGGTGAGTACTGAGTTAATGCGTTTTCTTTACCATCTGGTAACGGCTACTGTTGGAAAGAAACAGCAGGTTAGATGGACTCTTGGTTTGGATTACGCTTCACATAGCTTTTATCTTTTAGGCGAGTGAACATCATACTCCACACACTTTAGCTCCGCTCTTCCCTACAGTGTTCCCATTCAGGCAATAGGGGCAGCAGCCTTTCCATTAGGCAAAGGGCTTGATTTCTGGGTGAGCCACCTGGACCTTGGCAGGGATGCGGTCAGTAAGGTTCAGCTGGGTGGCTCCAGTGCCAGACTTGGTGATGGCCATCTTGCCTTGATGCCGAGTGGTGTCTCTCTGCAGCAATCCTGCTGCCAGGGCCCAAGGTCTCTGATTTCAATCTATAGCAGAGGTTTTTTGTGCTACAGAGTTGTGACTGTTCATTTCTCTTCTCTTCTCTTCTCTTCTCTTCTCTTCTCTTCTCTTCTCTTCTCTTCTC